>JAHWFO010072220.1:2739305-2750101 GCA_023313115.1 Rhysida immarginata
ATTTATTCTTTAACAATTATATATATACACATATATAAATTATCACACTACAGATAGAAAAACAACAGCCAAACAAATTGATGCCAAAAATTGTCCCAATATAAACTGCAAGATGTATGCCAGAAAAATGGATCATCAAGAATACAAACTATTAAGGAAAAAAAAAATCCACACCGAATAAATAAATTACACTTTCTGCCACAATACAAGTTAAAAATCATTAATCAATAACAATAAGTTGTTACAATAAAAAAAATTAAAATTTGTAAATTTTTTGGCATTTTTCATTTTCTGTCTTTCTTGAGATTGTTGATTAATGTGTCTATCCAGGTACTACACACTTAAGAGGCATTTTAATAATTAAATATGGTGAGAGAATTAGCAGGAGAAATGAGTACTGACGAAGCTCTCCATTGAAACTAAGCTTAATGCATGGCGATCAATAGACTACTAACGACATCGAAGCCACCTATGAGCAGTTTTAGTGGGAGCAGTTTTCCCCAATTACGTTTTTAGCACGGCCTAAGAGATAGTTTTCCTATCTCGTAGGCCGTGGTTTTTAGCGTCGAGAACAAAGGAGTTGACCAACCACTAACTTCTAATAACCATGCTATGACGCTATGATCGAAATGAGGAGAAAATCTCGGCAATGTTAAGAATATTGTATAAGAACATGCATGTAAATTGTTCAGTTCCACAGTGTTCCAACAACAATGTTAAAAACAAAAATCTCAAGTTTCATGGATTTCCTACAGAACGAAAAATTCAGTGAGGTTAAATGACAAAGATATATACAGAAAACAGTTTTTTGTATATATCATTGGATAGGCCTTCTATAATCTAGTGAGCCAGGCACTGTGTACCAAGGCTTTTTCTATACAGGTTGGAAAATCCCATGTTAAGAGCTTTGGACATTTTTTTCTCTGGTCGACAGAGCGGCGCTGCGAACAGTGTAGTGGGGAAAAATTCTATCGCTCAGTATGGATTGATATAGGTTTTCTACTTACCGACTGAACCTTTTCTCAAGTATTTTAAGATTTTTGTTTCCAACAATCCGTGAAAAATGAAAACTTCTTCTGTAACGAATTGCAAAACGGGTTGTATGATCCGAATATTAAACTCTTTAGAGCGCCAAGTGATCCAGTTATAAGGAAAGCATGGATAAGAAAGTTTCGGATCATGTGTTGACAGCTAAATGTTCGTGAAATTAACTTTCAAGCCACTTTTCTCTCATGAAATACATGTAGTAGAAAAAGCCTTCGTATTCGTTCGTAAGTTACATTGCGTGACAGTAAGGTCACTGCAGCATCGTTTTTTCACGCTCTCAATCGCTTCTCTCTCTCTTCTAAGCATTGCAACGTGACATGGTTTCGCCCCCCCCCGTTTCTCTCTCTCACTCGCGTCTCAAGAGAAACGAGGGAGGGAGGGGGGAGAGACGATTTTCCGTCCTCTGAACTAGAGTTACTGTATCTACATAATAAGTTAAATGTCGATTTGTTGGATAATGGTACATGTATAATTAAATCCGTTTACATAAATTATCAATTTATTGTCATCGGCCTCGGTGGCTCAGCGGTTGAATGATCGCCTCTGATGCCCGAGGGCGCAAGTTCGATCGCGGTCGAGGACGACGAAGATTTTTCAGGGGGGAATTCTGAGATCACGCACGTCGTTCAGCAGGGTAGTAAAGCCGTTGATCCCGTGTAGTGGTTTGCCGGCTACACGTTAAAGAACTCTTGCAAGCCAAAATTTGTGGCTCCTATAACTCTGTCCTGATATAACATAGTAGTTGAAAGGGACGTTAATACCAACCAATAAATTCATTGTGACAGAATATCTCAAAACGATAATTAAAGATGATTAAATTAACCACCACTATTATTAAATAAACTTCATATAAGACAAGATAAGAGGGGAAAAAAGGTTTTTTTCAAAACACAATTTTATAATGTTTTATTATTATATCTCGTCAAGCCAGCTTCAACAATTTGAAAAACTAATTGTTTGGTCGAAACAATTAAGCAATTCGTATAACAATCGTTCCTCCGACTTATGAAGAGACGACTGAAATGAGTTGGTGCCCTAGAACACGAACCAGTGAACCGATTTGAAAAATGTTTTCTATATCATGCATTGTCATCGGTCCTCTGTAGGTGTATCAAATTTCAGATCTCTAGCTTGTCGGGAAGTTGGTCTAATATTGGTTACAAGATTTGACGGATACACAAGCCTACAGAAAAGCAAGTTGAATAAAAGCGTATCATCTATTTTTTTAAATCTTTAACTGTTTAAGTTGTAGAGATTTTAATGTAATTTATTTATACCTGAATAGAAATGTTATTGACTTTATTTTTCTTGTAATAATAATAATAATAATAATTAATAATAAGCAATGATTGGGAGATGTTAACTATATAATATAAAAATTGCTTTTAATCATTGTTTAATGATAACGATTAAAATTATTTATTTATTAAAGTTTAAAATGTTGAGATGAAAATCAAATAGAAAAATCAATTAAATTAAAATTATTTCGGCGATTATTGTTACCAATCCTATAGGATGAATCAGAAATCTCCCACTACACTGTCTTTTGCGCCATCTGGCGAGCAAAGAAAAAATAGGACCACAGTTTGCTATAGTGACGTCACGCGACTTTCCAACCTGTGTACTGGCGAAAAAGCCTTGCTGTGTACTGTCCAATTTCCACGAAAATGCCCCTGCGTTGTTGAAAGTGCTCACTGCGCACGCTGCAGTCGTGGACGAGTTCACTGCACTGATAGGGAGGGACACGTGATTTAAGTGGAGTGGAAGAGTTGTAGAATCTTCAAACAAAAAAGCCCTTTTAATGGGTACGGAAAGAGATTCCAAATCGCCTTTGTATTTATTTCAAAAGTAATTTACTATTCAATTAACATATATTAATATTACTCATTGTTTTGTTTTGAAAACGTTTGCTGTATAATCCCTATCAGTGCTGTGGACTCGCCCACGACTGCAGCGCGCGCAGTGAGCACTTTCAAAAACGCAGGGACATTTTCGTGGGAACTGGACAGTACTCTGCAATGGAAAAACAGTGTATTTGATTTCCAAAATTAATTGGAAAAAACAAAGTGAAAGTAAAAAATAAAAAAATAAGTACATGTAGAATGTATTTGAAACCTTTCTTTTGTATTTTAATCAATCTTGACTTAATATTTCATTCACATCTCATTCATATTTCATTGATAAAATACTGAAGTCAGGTAAAGAGCATTCCCCGTTACATTGTGGAAAACTGCAAGGAGCATTCACTTAACAAGTCTCAGGAGGCAAATGAAAGTAAGCTTTCTGCATTTGTCTCTGAACAAGTCTGTTATAGAAGATGCTATTTTTTAAGCAGTGCGTAAAAAAAAAAGAAAACATTTGAATGAAAAATCTATGGAAGTTTCAGATAAAATTGAAATATTTTTAGGTAAATATGTAAAACTATAAACAATCATTTTATTACATGTACTATAGGAATTTTTACTGTAATGAGAACGGATGAAGATAGGTATACAAAAATTTTGTCTGCAATTGCTTTCAAGTACAGAATAGAAATTTTGAGAGTATTACAATTGAAATTAGATTAAAAGTTTGTAATCATGCAAAGGATCACGCTAAGTACTTTATGACCATCAAACCCAATACACCCTGTATACCAATATTTACAAATACAGTTGAGCAATAAGAATTAAATAATTTAATTTTCTTACTGATTTTATATTAAAATATTAAACAATTGTTTTTTTATAATAATACAATAATAATTTTTTTATTATTAATTTTTTGTAAGATTTATCAAGTAAAATGTAAATAAGATTTATAATTATCAAACATTATATGAATAAATCTTTTATCAATAAAACTACCTGCTTCAAATTTAGTTTTTTTGGAAGTCTTTCAATTTAAATAAGAAAACAAAATGTAGAGAGAATATGTTATATTTAAAAAAACAGTTAAAAATATTGAGAGATTGTGCAAGCGAAAAATGTAAAAATTTTCACAAAAACAAGTGAAGAAATATTTTTTTCAAAAAACAACGCTTATGTCAAAATTAAGTACACATAGTGCCATATTTTGAGCAAACAAACAAACATAAGCCAATTCTATTTCATATTAATTACCCCCCCCCCCCCCTTTGGACTTTTTAATTTTTTTTTTTAGATTCATGCATTGTCACCGACTTTACAAAATTTCAACAAGATCGAAGGGAAGGGGTTGCAATATTGATCACAAGATTTCATCCACCAAACTTGATCCAAATGGCACGTGGACACTTTTGGCAAACGTTCATGATTTTCACCAAAAGTCACACAAAAGGTTGGATTTACCGTTTCATGCACACTTTTGGCAAACGTTCATGATTTTCACTGAAATGCTCCCAAATGGGTGGATTTACAGTTTCGTGCACACTTTTGGAAAATGTTCATGATTTTCACCGAAAGTCACCCAAAGTTATATAAGTGTTGTAAAAAACAAAAAAATGGGAAAGCAGACGAAACATAGTTCCCATGGCATTTCCATGACAACGAAACATAGTTCCCCTCTTTTTCACCAGGATCGTTGGCATGCCAGGTGCAACCAGGTGCATCCCAAGGTTGTTAAAGAGAAGGTGGCCTCTATCGGGGTGATCGATGGTCATTGGCTGCTGACGTGTGACGTCAGCTGGAAGGTTTGGAGCAGACGAACGCATAGAAAACTATAGGGAATAGCGCGGTGACCTTTATTTTCCAGCCTATTTCTAATATTTATCACCAATATAAATGAAGAAAAACGTGCCAAGGTTTTATATAAATACTAGAAGAGGTACCCGGCGTTGCCCGGGATAATTACACTTGCACAAACTTTTCCTTTCATTGTTAGTCATGAGATATTGATTGTTGGTCCATGCAGAGCGTTTGTGAATTGCGTGTTGATACCATTGTTGATACCTATTGTTGTACAAACTTTGCCTTGCATTGTTGGTCATGAGATATTTCTCATTAATATCCCTTGCCATAACCATGAATATCGATTTTTTATCGATATTTATTATTTTTCCGAAATCTGAGGTAGACAGTGACCTTCCTCATGCTTTGAAGGTCATGTATGCGAAATTTCATCAAGATCGGAATAAAACTGTAGATTTGTATAAAAAACGTACACACAGATCCACAGACCCACCCACAGACAGACCCACAAACATCCTTCTTTATATATATAGATTTTATTGGAATAATATGTGTTTAAAATTCAGAGATTGCAAATAAAAGATCTATTTATATACATTTCGCACTGAAATACAAAAGCAAATACTGCATCAGCGAGGCCACCTCGTCAAAGCAATTCTTTAACGATTAACCTGTTACAGTATTCAATCATTTAGCATTAAGTGCTAGTACACCATTAAAACATCTGCCACTGCTTGTATGGTTTGTAAAAATATGATAGGAAGAAAAAAAAGTAATGCCTACATACCCAATTACTTTCTGTTTGAGTCTGACCGAACACTTTCGTTTTGCTCAAATTACAATTTGAGAGGGAAAGCGTATCCCACCTCGACGGTTTTCCCAACGTGGTTTATAAAGTCTTCAAATGAATCTGAAGCCACTGAACAGTTTTAATTACTTGGTATGAGTGAAGGAGGTGAAGATTCAAGCTAAGAGTCTTGTGTATATTTTATTTTCTAAACTTCTCTCAGGTTTCAAATTTTCTCTTAACTTTTGATTTTCTCGTAGTGCAGTCTGTTGGGTTTTTGCGTTTTAACACTCGTATAAAGAGCAGATCTCCTGCTCAGGAATTCTCCTGCTTGTTACGAGTGTGCTCTTTTTCATTATAAGAAGGGGTGGGGGGGTTTGCTCATTTAATGAAATTTTGCTCGTATCTATTGCCATGAGAAGAATAAATGCATGGAAATATAATAAATCCACTCTATATTATAATATTGGACTAAAATTAATAAATAATTGCGTTTATTATTAGCAAAAGCACATCGAACTCCAGCCATCTCAGCTTTGCTATGTTAAATGGAGCTGCCAACCTTCCGGGTGACGTCACAATCCCAGAAGGCAATGCGAGTGCTTTTGAGAGAAATCGGCCGATAGAGGCCACCTTCTTTTTAACAACCTTGGGTGCATCCCACAGAGTAAACAGAGCGCTTACGGCCTCAAAAGCGCGTCGCCTCTTGGCAGCCATCTTGTGGTGGGACGATGCCGCGTTTTACACTGTAGAAGCCATACTCAAAATAGCGAATAATCCGCTTTTTACATGGTATACGTTGATTTTCATGTGAAATTTTTATATTTTCCCAAAACTTTGTTTCATTGATGCACAAAAAAGTGATTTTTTTTAGGTAACATTCATCAATTTCATAGGAAATAAAAATTAATGTTCAACTGCTACATAGCCTTACATTTTCTCAATTTCAACTTAATTCAAAATAAAATATATAAAATAAAAATTTTAAAGCACACACTTTCACCTTAAAAAGTTCAGAAAAAAGGAAAAAAATCGAATTTCAAAAAAAGGTAAAAATTTTTATTTCATATATTTTATTTTATTCTTTTTAGTCTTTATTTATAAAAAATAAGCTTTTTATTTGATATCTACAAAAACCAAAAAAACCTTAGAAATCTGCCGTCTGATATCGGGTAAACGTTTATATAAAATACTTTATGCTGGCTTAATCATAAACAATGCTCACCACAATCAACAACTCTGCTAGCACTGATGATCAAATTAGCAACGATAACAATAAACAACAATACAGTTAGTCGTTACGTCATGATTACACTGTATAGAATGTATATTAAACTTAAATATTAAATAACTTACGAATAAATGAAAGACTAGTGAAATTAAAGATTGAAACATGCATTATCATCTATAAGACGCCGTTAGGGAAAGTTGCAGAGCTGTAGGTAGTGAGGAAGTGGGCAAAATATTGATTACCAAAAATTTTCCAGTATTACATCATGTTTGGAGGTCATCTCCAGTATATATTTAATTCTTTATCTAAAAGTGAACCTTTTGAAAGCTATTACCAGCACCTTACATTGATAATACTGCTGAAAAATGACTGAAATTCTTTGATATCTTTATCAAACAAACATTTTTTAGAAAACAAAAAATTTTTAATGTTGGGGACACAAAGAAAGGCTGGTGATATACATTATATAATCACAAATATCCGGCACATGCACGTTTGCGCTCTAGCCACGATTTCATGGAAATCAATAGGGCGTTGCACATCCCTTTGCCCGAATCACAGCTTCCACCCTTCGGGGAAGACTTTCCACCAAATGTTGGTAGGTACTTTCCGGAATGTTCCTCCATTCCTCCCGAAGAGCGAGAATCAGTTCAGGTACAGAAGTTGGCCGATGTGATCTGGCCCGCAAGCGTCTTTCCAATTCATCCCACAGACTCTCTATAGGATTGAGGTCGGAACTTTGTGCCGGCCAACCCATTTCTTCGACCCCTGAGTCCGCAAACCACTGCTGTACACGCCTCGCTTTGTGGCACGGAGCATTGTCGTGTTGGTAGAGAAATGGCCCGTTTCCGAAAAATTGCCACAACGTTGGAAGTGCACAGTTGTCCAAAACATTCAGATAACGGTCGGAGTTCATGATTCCTTGCACAGGAACGAGCTGGCCCAGTCCGTACCATGAAAATGAGCCCCACACCATGACTCCTCCTCCTCCGAACTTGACTGTGGGCTCTGTGCACTCAGGTAAGAAGCGTTCTCCAGGTATGCGCCAAACCCAAACTCGTCCATCGGATTGCCAGAGTGTGTAGCGAGATTCGTCTGTCCACATTACACGTTTCCATTGGTCCATTGTCCAGTTTCTGTGGGCTTTGCACCACTCCAGACGTCGCTTGGCGTTGACCCTGCTGATGTGGGGTTTGTGGGCAGCAGCACGGCCATGGAATCCCATCGTGTACAGTTCCCGACGAATTGTCATGGTATTGGCATCATTTGCAGAGGCGTTTCGAAACTCTGTGGCAATTTTTTCCGCCGAGGACTTCCGGTTGCTGCGGGTGACACGACGAAGCACTCGACGGTCTCTGTCCGTTAATTTCTTGGGTCTACCGGTTCGTTGTTGAACTGTTGTTGATCCCCGGGTCTTCCATTTCATAATGACATCGCCTACTGTTGACTTAGGTATCTGAAGAAGGCTGGAAATGTCACGCACGGACTTGCCGCATAGGTGACATCCAACGATGGTTCCACCTTGGAACTCACTGAGCTCTGCCGAACGACCCATTCTTGCCAATGTCCAAGCAGAGTTGTGTCTGAAGGTGTGGGAAGCTATTTAAATGATGTGCAAGTCATCATCATGTGACATTGGGCCATTCGATGATCTGTGAGGGGTGTCCAGATATTTTTGATCATATAGTGTAATTTGCAGCGATTTGGGCATGGGTTGAAAACGTCCCACGATTGAGCCATATAACGCACGATGACTTACAATTCTCTTTTTTTTTTTATCTGTGAAAAGATAACCCGCTGTCTTTTGCTGTTCTCATGTTACATCAATATGCCACGCAGTAGTTTGGCATGTTGTTCACTCATTCCACGGTAGCTAAAATAGAAAAAAACCGTTCCCTGCCCTCAAGTACGTGCCTAAACACATGGAAAGTAATGTGGAATTTGCGATCTGAGTCCCACCAAAAGATGGCCACGCGAGAGTTTCCGGTGGCGACGCAGCTGGCTAACACATCTAATGCTGCATGATCGCTCTGTTTACTCTGTGGGTGCATCCCCTCTTATTCCTACCTCCATGGGTGCAACTCAATCGTTCACACCCTCTACTGTCTCTAATGTCGTATCTGTCTACTCCGTAAACTTGGCACAGGTTTGAGCTGCGCTGCCTTTCGCTGGAGCAAATCCATCTGCATGGCGTCAGAGTTTGCCAAGAAGAAGAGAATTAATGGCGCTAGCGATACAAGGATAGGAGCATTTACTTATTTAAGACGATTGGACTTGTTTAACTAACATCATTATTTTATTTATATTGAATCTTTACCTTTTCTGTCATATTCCATTATTTGTATTGTTATATTTATTTTAAATGGAGAAAAATTCACGGCATTATTACCTTCAGATTACCTTCCAGATGCTATAACCATGGTTATTAGATACTGATGCTTCATCCGAGGCTTCCGAGTATAATCTCGGAAGCCTCGCTTCATCTAATAACCATGCTATAACTGCTAAAGCCACTGTGGATATGAAAACTGTTGCTATCAAACATGTCCTATGGCTGTGAATTTGTTTTTAGTATTTTTCTGTATTGAATTATTAATATCGGGAGGTATGGCATAAAAAAATTCTCCCAAGACCATTTTCAAAATATTATTTTTCTTTTGTTTCACTTTAATTGATTATTTCTCTTTATTAGGAGCTTTAGCAAAAAGCTACTTATAAGAATGCGCCCCTGGTCTGGATGTTTATCCGGCCGTCCGCCGTTTGCACGATAACTTGAAAACGGATTAACTTTTTAAAATTCTGTTTTCAGAAACATGACCATCAAAGTCTTAGCTCGGCCGTATCAACTTTTGAGAATTTTTCGTGGACCCCTTCAAGTCGAATTCACATGTTAAAGAATACCGAGATAATGGCATATCATATAACAATCGATTTGTCAAGAATGAATATATTGTTACTTTCTCTTCATCTTTTAGGTATTATCATGGTCTTTTAATTTTAATTCTCTGGTCTGTGCACTCGCGCAAATTCCATTGTTGGAGGTTAACAATTGATCTTTTGCATTTACTGAAGAGTCGATTTTTGCCCCCTCTATTGCATGACTTTGGCTACAGCCCAAACATGACAATGTATTTTAAGCTTAACTATGCATTATGTGTTCAGCAACAAATACATAACATTAGCTGGTAGTTTTGTTATGCTGTACGAAGAAGCGGCTAGCGACACGGTAGAACATGACGTCATGGCAAGTTCCTGTAACCGGCCGAGGGGAAACCAACTGCCCCCTGTAACCAAATAGGTTGGGGTATATATCAATTATTTACCCCCGGAGGGGGACGTCGTAGACAGAACGCCGAAGGCGTTCGAGTAACGGAAAACAGTGACCAATGAGCCTCATTGAATGAGGCCCGCAGGGCCGACGTGAGGCGCGAAGCGCCGAGAGTGGTAAAAGTTTGTTAAATTTAAACACGGCCTGCCAGATTGTAAAAGGCCTGTGCGAAAGTCTTTTCTGCGCTCTCCCTTCCATTTTTCGCCATGACGTCATGTTCTGCCGTGTCGCTAGCCGCCAGTCTGTACGATCGTTAAAATACATTGTTAAGTTTGGGCTATAGCCAAATTCAAGCAATAGAGGGGGCAAAAATCGACTCTTCGGTAAAAATTGCAATCCAATTGTTGACTTCAACAACGGAATTCGCGCGAGTGCACTGACCAGAGGATTAAAAGACCATGGTATTATTATCATCGGCAAGCACACGTGAAATCGCTTTGTCGACACACTATTGCTCAAGTGCTCATAAATAATATCATTATAGCTGCCGCCACGTAAGTTGAACGACCTTTTTGACATGTGCAGTAAGTCTTCTCATCAATATACTTTGTATGGATTTTACCCATGATGCACTTGTTCTACTATAGTAATGGCATAGTATTAGAAGGAGATTTTACCCATGCACCTTCCAATCTTTCTATATATATATATATCTATCTATATATATAAAGAAGGATGTTTGTCTGTGGGTGGGTCTGTGGGTCTGTGGGTACGTTTTTTATACAAATCTACAGTTTTATTCCGATCTTGATGAAA
>JAHWFO010072220.1:2750111-2783091 GCA_023313115.1 Rhysida immarginata
GTACGTTTTTTATACAAATCTACAGTTTTATTCCGATCTTGATGAAATTTCGCATACATGACCTTCAAAGCATGAGGAAGGTCACTGTCTACTTCAGATTTCGAAAAAATAATAATTATTGATATAAAATCGATATTCATGGTTATGGCAGGGCATATTAATGAGAAATATCGCATGACCAACAATGCAAGACAAAGTTTTTGCAACAATGGTATCAACACGCAATTCACAAACACTGCACGGACCAACAATATATATCTCATGACCAACAATGCAAATAAAAGTTTGTGCAACAATAGGTATCAACAATGGTTTCAACACGCAATTCACCAATAACAATGAGCTCAAAATGATGATGCAATGATAAAGCAATCCTTTCCAAGAATTATAACAATGAACATAAAATGATGATGCAATATGGATAAGTTTCAATTTGTAACAATGCATAGAATTCCTGTTATTCAGGTTTTTCTTAGAAAAGAGAGTTCTTAGTACTTAACAATTTCTTGAAAATCTTTAAAAATGATCAGTAGCTGGAGATAATGAAGAGTTAGCAGACTATTGAGAAAGAGTGGAAAGACGACAGAGAAAGCAAACCTTTAGCTCCGTGCTGTATTGAGCAAATGGGAAGCAAGTAAATAGAAGAACTGGCGACCGCTAGACTACCCAAAGTGATGAAAGGCCAAGTTTTGCTTCAACACAGCGAGAGAAGAGTGGAAATTGCAACAACATCAAGTGTAGATCTGAAGTAAGATTATCTGATTAAGAAATTATTGGAGCAGTCCATCCATTTTGAGCCTTTAAAAAGATTTTTTTCGAATTTTCATTAAGAATTTTTACTGTATTAATTCTAAGCATTTTCATGTGTTTATTTTTAAGATATTGCAAAATTTATTTTAATTTTTGAGATTGTTCTGTTTACATCCCAAGTGTAATAATCCCGGGCAACGCCGGGTACCTCTTCTAGTATATATATAAAGAAGGATGTTTGTGGGTGGGTTTGTTTGTTTGTTTGTTTGTTTGTTTCTTATACAAATCTACAGTTTTATTCCGATCTTGATGAAATTTTGCATATATGACCTACAAAGCATGAGGAAGGTCACTGTCTTCCTCAGATTTCGAAAAAATAATAATTACTGATAAAAAATCGATATTCATGATTATGACAAGGCATAATAATGAAAAATATCTCATGACCAACAATGCAAGGCAAAGTTTGTGCAACAGTACTTATCAACAATGGTATCAACACGCAATTCACAAACACTCTGCACGGACCAACAATATATATCTCATGGCCAACAATGCAAGGCAAAATTTGTGCAACAATATTTATCGACAATGGTGTCAACACGCACTGCACCAACACTATGCAAGGATCAACAATACCGTAAAATCTTGAATACATGCCGGGTATTCAAATACACACCGGTCTCAAATAAAAGCCGGGTGGGTGTAAAAAACAGATTAAACGCCTGGTCTCAAATAAACGCCAGGTGTTTTTCGGGTTATTCTTATGCTTAGTGGTTAACTAAATGTGCAGGTGAACATGAAATCCGGATGCGCAGGGAAAAGAAAATCATACAGGGTGATTCAGTCAATTTCTGACCATTTCACTCGAATGACATGCATTAGGGATAAACAATTGAAAGAATATGAGCGCCATATCGAATTTCTAAATAGTTGGAGTTTGTATTGTTGCAATGGCGCTGCATGAAAATCGTATTGTTGAAAAATGGCGCTCGCTTTATCAACAGAGCAAAAATGCAAGGTTGTCGAATGGTATTTCGAGCCAAAATCACCTGTAACCGTACAAAGAACGTTCCGGAAGGAGTATAAGTGTCGAGACGCACCAGGCAGGCAAGCATTCATGGATTTTGTCAGGCAATTTCGCGCCACTGGATGTGTTAAAGGCAAGAAAAAAGGCGGGAGCGAAGCTCGTGTGCGAACGACCGAAGTTGTCGAAAATGTTCGCACAAGGTTGGTCGATTCCGCTACCAAAAAGTCTGTTCGCCGCCTATCCATTGAAGAAGGGCTGTCGTATAGGCGAATTTTAAGAAAGGATTTACACCTATTCCCCTATAAGATCCATGTTTATCAGGAGTTAACAGACACTGGAAGACAGAAGCGACAACAATTTGCGATGGAGTTTGGAGAAGAAATGGAAGCCAATCAGAACATTTTGGACAACCTGTGGGTGTCTAATGAGGCCCTCTTCCATCTGTCAGGTGACGTTAATAAACACAACGTTCGTTTTTGGGGTTCCCAGCACCCTCATGAGATCCATAAGTCACCTCTTCATCCACGAAAGGTTATGGCTTGGTGCGCGATTTCCAAAAGAGGCATCATTGGTCCGTTCTTTTTTGAGGGCACCGTAACGTCACAGGCTTACCTTAACATGTTGGAAACCTTCATCCCCGAGCTGCGAATGAGGCTTATACCGCTTCGACATCAATGGTTTCAACAGGATTGGGTTAGGCCTCACACAACTAATGAAGTGCTAGACTTTCTCAATCAGAAATTCGGAAATCGTGTCATTTCAAACAAGTTTCCAGATCGATTCGGGGGTGGCTTTCTTTGGCCCCCTACGAGTCCTGACCTAAACCCATGTGATTTTTATCTCTGGGGGTTCCTTAAAGACAGTGTGTTCACTACAGCACCAAGAACCCTAGACCAGCTGCAACAAAGCTGGATACAGTTATGAACAACTTCACCATTCGGCTGTGAGCAGTTCAAAACGTTCGTGGTGGCCACATTGAGCATATCATCAAGACTTTTCCACGGGAATAAAAACTCCGAACGGCCTAAAATATCATACTGAAATGCTAAGTTTGTAAACATTAATGGGTCAATAAATCATAGTACTGAAATGGTCAGAAATTGACTGAATCGCCCTGTACGATGTAGCATTCAAACTAAAAGCCATTCAGTATGCCAAAAAAATGTCGTGTAACCGGGAAAACTCAAGGAATTTTACAAAATCAGCAAAAAGATACGAAATTGGAATGAAAAATTGGTCAGGGAAGATTACATGATCAACCGGGAAAAGTTAGGGAATCTTACGCAACCGTTTTGGGACACCCTATTATTGGGAGTAGCGTTTAATGCCGGGTCTCGATTAATCGCCGGGGGAGGGGGGGGGCGGACCATTGAAACAAATAGACGCCTGGGCGTGTATTCAAGATTTTACGGTATATATCTCGTAACCAAGAGTGCAAAGCAAAGTTTATGCAATATAGATAAGTTTCCATTTGTAACAATGCATAGAATTCCTGTTATTCAGGCTTTTCTTAGAAAAGAGAGTTTTAGTACTTAACAATTTCTTAAAAATCTTTAAAAATGACCAGTAACTGGAGATAATGGAGAGCTAGCAGACTATTGAGAAAGAGTGGAAAGACGACAGAGGAATCACTCCTTACTGAGTGCTGTATTGAGCAAACGGTAAGAAAGTAAATGGAAGAATAGGCGACCGCTAGACTACACAAAATGAAGAATGGCCAAGTTTTGCTTCAAGACATCGAGATAAGAGTGGGAAGAGCAAAAACATCAAGTGACCATCTAAAGTAAGATTACGTAAGTAAGAAATTATTTAGACTACCAGTGGCATCCTTGGAGAGGTCCGTAGATTGTGAGCCTTTAAAATTTTTTATTCGAATTTTCATTAAGAATTTTTACTGTATTAATTCTAAGCGTTTGCACGCTTTTATTTTTAAGATATTGCAAAATTTAATAAAAAAACAAGTTCGAGCCACACCAGGGTTATCACCTAGAACATTAATAAGGAAGCGTCTATTGATGAGGTAAAGGAGTCAAGCATCTCCTTTGAGCTCCCTATCAAACGATCAGACGACTGGCAAATTTTTATGTGCCTGGAAAGATAAGAGTAAGAACGAGTATTAGTCAGAGAAACTCTGCAACCAAAACAGAAAAAGCTATAGGGTCATTTGAAACAACTGAACAGCGGGAATTTCGAATAAGAGCTTTTTACGTCAAGGGCAAAAAAACTTGAGTCTGGTGATGCTCCGTAGTGGTGAGGCAAGTCAAGAAGAGTTTAAATAAACTCCCGGTATATCAACTACAGGGTGACTAGCGACCGGGAAAACCGGGAAAAGTCAGGGAATTCTTTGTAACCTGGAAAAGTCAGGGAATTTTACAAAAAATCAGAGAATTTTACAAAATCAGCAGAAAAAATGCGAAATAGGAACGAAAAATTTGAAAAATATCAATAATATTCTATGAAGATAGATTTCAGGGTGACTAGCGACCGGGAAAATCTGGAAAGCGGGAAAAGTTAGGGAATTTTCTGTAATCTGGAAAAGTCAGTGAATTTTACAAAAAGTCAAGGAAATTTACAAAAAATCAGAGAATTTTACAAAGTCAGCAAAAAATACGAAATAGGAATGAAAAGTTTGAAAAATATCAATGATATTCTATCAAGATAGATAGTTTTTGCTGCTTATGGTCAGGGAAAATAACGTGATGAACCGTAAAAAAATCGGGGAAAAGTCAGGGAATTTTACGAAAGAGTTTTGCTAGACACACGGGATTTTTTTCGCTGCTTATGGCCTCAGCATTGACAACAAGCTACTTCTGTACAAATCGATTATCCGGACCATACTCCTCTATGGCATGCCTGCGTGGGCGACTATCTATAAAACCAGATGGAGTGAACTACAGTCATTCCAGAATGTTACCCTGAGGACCATTGCCCAGCTGGACAGAAGGACTGTGAAAAACCAATCCATCCACTTGGATTTAAACATGGCCCATATCGGAAAGTTTATACAGGATCTCCTTTTGATTATGATATAGAAGATGAAGACTCACGACAATAAGCTTGTGAAAGGGATACTGAAGAACTCAATGAATATGAACTGGCATACGAAGTATCGTAAACCGAGGCACGTTCTTGACATCAATTTTGAAGATATTAGCAACGTCTCTTTTCCAGACTACTGGAAGATGTGATAATCTTATTTCTCCTTGTATTTTTTTTTATTTCGTTTGTGTTTTGTTTCTGACAATCGTCAATCTTATTTTCTTTTTTGTATAATATGGAAGACCGCTTGGGTTGGTTAGGCTTCTTGACTACCTCAGTGTATTTAATCTGGAGTTTATTCTGGTTGGATGAGCTTTGTGAAAGCGCTGCTTTCGTCCCATCCTAACAAATGTACACTTCACTGTTCAATTGTCGATTGTCTTGCTGTATATCCTTGACAAAGCCGGGAATAAATGGCGAAACTAGTTGGAACTCCTGATGCCCCTCTGTTATACTGTAAGGCCACCACCTGTTTAGTTATTAGGAACAGTATTATGATCCATCCTTCCACCGATATCAACAATCGTGTAAACACGGAATGTACCAACACTAGGCAGGGATCAACCATATATATCTCATGACCAACAATGAAAGGCAAAGTTTGAGCAATTCCTGTTATTCAGGCTTTTCTTAGAAAAGGGAGTTCTTAGTACTTAACAATTTTTTGAAAATCTTTAAAATGATTAGTAACTGGAAATAATGGAAAGTTAGCAGACTATTGAGAAAGAGTGCAAAGACGACAGAGGAAGCACTCCTTTAGCTCCGTGCTATATTGAGCAAATTGTAAGCAGGTCAATAGAAGAATCGGCGATCACTAAACTACAAAAAGAGATGAATGACTAAGTTTTGATTCATGACATCAAGAGAAGAAAAGGAATTACAACAACATCAAGTGTACATCTAAAGTAAGGTTACGTGAGTAAGAAATTATTTAGACTAGCAGTGGCATCCTTGGAGAGGTCCATCCATTGTGAGCCTTTAAAAATTTTTTTTTGAATTTTCATTAAGAATTTTTACTGTATTAATTTTAAGCGTTTTCATGTGTTTACTTTTAAGATATTTCAAAATTTATTCCAAAAAAAAAGTCCGAGCCACGCCGGGGTTGTCAGCTAGCTTATTTGGTAGCACAGGAGATCCAAACATTTCCTAAAAATATATTTTGACTATATTCTGTGGGAAAGTGTATATTTTGAAAACTGAAATGCTGATAATGCGATGACTGAACGTTGATTTCGAAGAATTTTTGATAATGAGCATAAAGTGATGATGCAGTGACAGAACATTAATAAGGCAGCGTCTGTTGATTAGGCATAGGAGTCACGCGTGTTTCCCTTGAGCTCCCTATCAAACGTCCAGATGACTGGCAAAAATCTGTGTCTGGAAAAGAAAGAGAAAGAACGAGTATTGGTCAGAGAAACCCTGCAACTAAAACAGAAAAAGCTATACGGGCGTTTGAAACATCTGAACAACAGCAGTTTCGAATAGAGCAACAGGGTATAAGAACTTCTACGTCAAGGGCAAGAAAAACTTGAGTCTAAAGTATCTGGTGATGCTCCGCAGTAGTGAGGCAAGTCAAGAAGAGTTTAGATGATCCGGTATATCACCTCGACTTCCTGTTTTTCGTATTTTTTGTAGAATGGATAGTCCCTTTCCTCTGTGTTGTATTGATTGAGTTATTATTTAACCAATTGGGAGTTATAATTTAATTTTTTGAGATCTATCTTTTTATCTACAAGTGTAATTAACCCAGGCAATGCCAGGTACCTCTGCTAGTACTACACTACTGTTTATAAAAATCGCAACACCCTGATGGAATAGCCCAATCTGCATTAAATTTGGAGCATTTGCATATCATGGGTCAGAAAAGAAACCATTTGATTTTCAGGTCAATACAATGCGTTTTATTGTCACATTAGTATCGGGTGAAACCACCGTGGGATGCAATGCCTCTAAACGTCGTGGCATTGAGTCAAACAAGCTCTGAATAAGGGCCTGGGGAATGTCCTGCCATGCTCTGTCTACACGGGTATACAGTTCATCCACAGTTGCTGCTGCAGGAGTCTGACGAGCCAATCGATGAGCAACCCTGTCCCACAAGTGTTCGATTGGGGACATGTCTGGTGAACGAGCAGGCCAGGGGAACAAGGGCGTCTGATGTGCTTGGAAAAAGGCGAGGACATTTCTGGCCACATGCGGTCGGGCATTGTCCTGTTGGAATACAGCGCCTGAAAGGTTCTGCAGGAAGGGGATGACCTCGGGTAACTGTTCAGATTGCCATGGATTCTGGTCAGACGGGAACGGCCATGGTAACTGATTGCACCCCACACCATCACCCCTGGCGTTTGTCCTGAATGACGCTGCAGGATGCATTCTGGAAGGTCGCGCTCGCCACGATGTCTTCTGACTCGTATCCTGCCGTCATGGTGCTGCAAGTTAAACCTTGACTCATCCGAAAACACAACTTGTTGCCATTCAGCTTGCCACTGTTGGTGTTGATGGGCCCATTGCAACCTGAGGCGCCGGTGGTTTTGAGTCAAAGGAATCCGCAACAATGGTACTCGTGCCATCAATCCTCTGGAAATCAAATGGCGTCGTACAGTGCTAGCAGACATTGTCCTGCCTACTGTAGCACCCCACTGTTGTGCTAACACTGTGGAAGTGGCTGTACGATCTGCTACACACATGCGATAGAGGTGTCTGTCATCTCGCGGTGTCGTCGTGCTGGGTCTTCCTGAGCCTGGTCTTCGGTGTGCCCTGTTCTCTTCGCTCCACTGCCTCCATGCACGCATAATTGTCGTTGCATTACGTCCTACACGAGCAGCAATGTCACGATACGACCATCCCGCTTCACGCAGACCAATTATGCGTTCTCTTTCAAAGTCTGTCAGCTGTTGATATGGTACCCTTCGTCGTCGTCGAGGCATGGTGTACTTTCAAGCAATTACTCTGAAAATCTAATCATTTATACTCTGACCCATTGTATGCAAATATTGCAAATTGCATATGGATTAGACCATTCCATCAGGGTGTTGCGATTTTTATAAACAGTAGTGTATAATAATGGTGGAGATATCGTTGAAACGTGGAAAGCCTATTAAAAGTCTGAATATAAAACAAATTGCATTCGGGTCAACTATTCTGCGTCATTTTTAAATTTATTAATTTCATTTAGCTATTTAAAAGAAAAAAACGAAAATAGAAACTAAATATAAATACGAAAACAATGTTTCAAAAACGAAAGCGGATATTTTATGGAATAGCTAAGTGATTACTTCCCGTTAACGTCTATTGGTTGGCGTTAGAAATGACGTCATCCTGTCATTCAACTTATGTGGCAGCAGCTATAATTAGCGGAAGAATGGAGCTAGTTATTGGTTTCATTTTGTCCGTCCGTCCCCATCATAAATTCTACATTTTTTTAGGTAGAAGGTTGAAATTCGGAATGTACTTTACTATGGGCATGTTCACCTTCACTATTTAGTTTGGTTGTGATTGGTGCACTGAGGTCGGAATTACGGGGGTGGGAATCAAAGATACAAAAGATGTGTGTGCTATTTAGGTACGTAAATGAGTGAAATTCAGTATCCAATTCCTCTAGGCAAGATCTACACTATGAAGTTAAGGCACAATTGTTCCAGTGGGGTCGAAATGCGGGGATAGTAGTCGCTTGGTCGTTAGGACTATGGCAACATAAGGCTTGCGATATGTCATTCCATCAAAAATGATGAGAAAGGAAAGAAGATACGAGCTTTTTTTACATTTGCTATATACTTGTACTATGGCCGTATCAGAGTGTTGGCACAGTGAAAATAGCTTAAGTAATTGGCAGACAAAATGAGCATACGCTTTAGTTGATGCTTATTAATTTTTATTCAGCCACTAGGTAACTGAAACTACAGTTTAATAACAAGTTAATCGTAATAAATGATTAAAGATATAAAGAACACCTACTAACACGTAAGTAATTCAAGAATATTAGCAGTGATAAATTTATATCTACCGCGTCAATTAATCAGTCATAAATTGAATTTACGATACAACCAAAAATACTTGATGCTAGCAATACAATTAATTAACTAGCTGGATGCTATAATAGTAGCACTACAAATACTTAGATCGGACGAAGCGAATCCTCTATTCAAATTAATGGGCGCTGCTTCAAATTCTCTAAGCTTGAAGGCTGATGCAAAAGGCGCGTCTAACGTATCACCATACGACACTGGAAAGCGGACACGCAGAGCATTTGCTTCCTGGAATACCGTCTAAGGAAAGCTACAAGATGAACAAACTATAATTAGTTTTCCTTTACTACCGAAGAGGCAATATAGCTCTTAAGTTAGCTAAGTCCTTCCTTCCACTTTAAATTGAGAAAACGCAAAATTTAACCCTCCTTGCAAATACATTTAAGCAACTTAATACTACTAGACCAAATTAACGCGGCATTTATTTGTACCGCTCATTTCCCTATCCCAGAGGCGTTAATAAATAAATTAAACGCGCGACAGGCGAGCGGGAGCTCGAGGAATTTTTTTTGAGAGGAGATAGAGAACTAGTAATGAGGCATAATGGCTCACCTAAAATATGGAGCAATGCAGCCGAGGCTTTTGCTCAGATATGCTAGCAGGGTCTAGGGAAAAATTCCTGATTCTCGGGAGTTAGACTGAATTTCTCCGTCGTTGTAATATGGCTGGAAGGGGTGACAATCCTGGAGCTCGACGTCTGATAAAAAGACTAATGTGGCTCTGATGAGACACGGGCACCAAGGCAGCTGGCTGACTTGCAGGAGATGATGAACCTCCGTAGATACGAATGATGGCAGGTAGTTTTCTCCGTCGGCTCGGCTGGCTCTCGATGTACTTCTTTCTGAAGCTCCGCTGAGTTTCGACGAACCAGTCTCTGACAAACCGGGCGTATCTGTCGAGAAAACAACTACAGGCATAGATAAAACGTTTATCTTAACGGTATCACGCAATATCAGTCTATCTTCAGTTGAAGCACACAGAGGAATCTCTGTGCAAATGTTCCTCGTCATGGTGCAACCATCGATATCGCTTGATGCACTCGATGAGAACTGCATAGAGGAAATTTCCACCGAATTCCGCGTGGTAAAGCACGACTGCCTCTCACCGTCCCCGGGATCTCTCTCCTCAATTCGATTCTCCTGCTCGTGCTTTCTGCCTTTGCGCTCTTTTCTGCGCGACCAGTGTGGCTTCCGCCTATGCAACTTCCTATGAAGAATTTCTTCCTCTTTCATCTTGAAGATACACGGCATATTGTCAACAGATGGAGCCAGAGTATTGCCAATATTACTTACTAGCAAAGATCATCTGCTAGTAATATTTGCTCCTGAATTCACATGTCGCAAAACTTTGTGACATACTATGTTCGAGAAAATCAATTTTTTAATTAAAAAACTTGGGGGGGGGGGAGGTAAAAAGTGCAGATAAAGTGGTAAAAATAGATGACCACAGTGTCTGTTACTTGCCTTACCCTACTCAGGGGGAGTAATTTCTTGTTACCGTAAATCCTCTACAATAATGTGGATAATTTTGGCCTCAAAAAGCATCTAAATTTGCTGGATCGTATTATACAAAAGGATAAATATCAGCCCTCCAACGACAACTGCGGTCGGAGGAGGTTTTGTCCTGATGAAAATACCGTATAATATACATTAATTATATTGCATATACAGTGTCCAGTTCATTATACAATAAATTAATTCACTTTTTATTCAAATTTCTCATCGCCAACATCTAATACAAAAACAAGGCAAAGTTGACCTTTAGGAACTGCGTGCACTTCGTGCACTGCAGAGAAGCATCCTTCAGAGACACCCAAATGAACAACTCATTCATAACAACTGTTTCGTATCCGCCCTGCAGTGAAGCATCACTTAAAGACGTCACTTTTGACTCATAATTTCGCAGCATTTTACTCTGAAGTTATTAATTACTATTAGAAATTAATAAAATTTATTTTAATTCGTAATCAGTTAATTTTATTGAAACGCTTAGTATAAGAATTTACAAAATTATTACTAATTAATAACTATTTTAAACATTTGATATATTAAAAAAAATTACTAAATTGCAAAAAAATAAGTTGAGTGGGTCTTGTATCACGTAAATGAATTCTGTATATCCACTGTCGCGACCTGTATATCTTATGTAATACTAGTCGCGATCTGTTTGATTGTGATTTGTTTGATGTAAGATCCTGCAAAAAACCCACTGGTCAAAACTCCTAGAGTAATAGCACAAATGAGGACATATCCTAGAAATAAACCTTAATTTTTATCTAATTTTTTATAATTTATACATTATTTTATCGAATTATTTGAAAAATATCTGGGTTTTTTTATCAGAACTTAATAGAGTTTTTATTTTCGTATTTGGAGAGGGGGGTCATTTTTTAATTTATTTTCTAAAATTAATTTACCGAATTAATTATTTTGTGATGGCGTTGGCCATAAAATTTATATTACATACTTTCATTATTGTTGTGCATCCGGGCGTGACCACCGAGAGAGAAGGCCTCCGCAATGAAACTGAATACATTGTTGCATCACATAGATAGTGCATTGTTATTCGTATTTCTACCAATAATAAGCCCTGAATTTGCACTATCTATGATGACGTAACAATGTATTCAGTTTCATTGCGGAGGCCTTCTCTATCGGTGGTCACGATCCGGGTGAATATGACATTAAATTTAAGTGATAAATGAAAAATTAAGCCACGAGCCTACATTGCAGTCAACAATGACTTAATTGTTCAGAGCATCGCGATCTCAGACTGGAATTTTCCTTTTCTTTCCTATTTTCATTTATTAAATATTAAAACGCATTTAACATCTGTGTTGTAACATTTTAACATCTGAGGCATCGTGTTTAAATAATCCACCAGCTTTTGTTTATTAAATTTGATACTTGGGGTCTTTGTTACTGTTTACATATACGGTGGCTACGCCACGACCTATCCATTATCAGAATTATTTTTATATTTGGGACGTAAGACCATGTAGCGAATGTACGAATAACTCCCGTAATAAGAAAAATAACCAGATTTACTACTACTCCAAAAAAAGGATCGACATACTATAACTACTATCACTACCTCTGCTGGTCTTACCATTACTGATGAACTGGATATTAATAACTGTTTTGCCTAGCATTTCAGTGAAACTGTCTCTACTTCTTTCAACACATTCTCGGAGAACTGTCTACCAATAGTCCCCCTATTGATAATCTCATCTTAACGGAGTTCACTGATAGAGATGTTGCCTACAGCATTAATAGATTATGGGCCAAGCCTTGCAATTCTCCGACAGAGGTTCCTTCCTTTATTCGCAAAGGCCTTCGAGATGTCATAATTATTTCTCTTAGGCGCATCTTTAATTTGTGTCTAAAAGCGGCCACTATTCCTAAAATAAGGAAGAGTGCGGTTGTAGTTCCTGCCTTTCTAAGGGTGGTTCTGCCAAACGGACTGACATTGCTAGCTATAGGCCGATCTCTATCCTTCCACCCACTGCCAAAGTCTTTGACAACATCATTCATAAATATCTTCTACAACATGTCCTTCCTCATGTTCCTGCGTGTTAACATGGTTTCATTTCCCGACGTTCCCTTGTGAGCAATCTTGTATATCTCACCACTCATGCTCATGATGCTCTTGACCACTGCCAGCAACTTGACGTGGTGTACTTTGATATGCGAAAGGCGTTCAACTCATGAGTTACTAATTAAAAAACTGCGTATGGGATTGTTGATGGACTCCTTCGGATAATGCGCTCTTTTCTGTTGGATCGACAGTTTGTTGTATCTATACGACATCATTCATCATTGCCCTATAGGCCTCACTGTGGTGTTCCACAGGGTTTTGTCCTAGGACCTTTATTATTTGTTATCTTCACTGCTGACCTCCCCGAGGTGATTAGAAACTCCTATATAATGATGTATACAGATGATGTGAAACTTTTTGGTAACATTACAATTGTCTTAATGCTCACCTGCTTCAGCAGGAAATTTATAGTATATGTCATTGTGTGAGCAGAATGATCTTGCAATTAATGCAACCATGTGACAAAAAAGACCAATTTTATCGAGTTATCCTAGTCTGTTTGTGGAAATGTGCAAGTTGCCAAGCTCTGTGTCCGTGATCTTGGCGTAATTGTTGACAGCATACTTTCCTATAATTCCCATGTTGACTGTTCGTCTGAAGGCTTACAGAGCTCTTGGTACCGTTGTACGCAATGGAGCCGGTTTTCGGTGCCCTTCTACACTTGTTCGGCTCTATCGGAGTCTAGTTTTACCCATTTTGTCCTACTGTTCTGTTTTATAGAATGGGGGTTCAGATATGCAGTCTTGTAAACTGGATAGGGTGCAAAATGTTTTTCTCCGGTTTCTGAAGCGGAAATCCCCGAATTTTGATGTACCTTCAGATCTGTGTGCACTCTCAGACATTAGAATGAAGATTGATTTTGCCTTTCTTAAGAATGTGTTAGTAGGGAAGATGGATGCTCCGAACCTTCTCGAGTCCATTTTCATACTACGAGGAAGCCCGTGTTGAAGCTTTGGCCTCTTATTAAACTCAGAGAAGAATTTCGTCGGGATACAATGCTCAGAATTCAAAAACTAAACAATGAGAATTCTGATGTCATTGATTTATTTAATTAGTTTTCCTCGTCATGTTACTATCCTGCCTTTGTGATTATGGTTGTATTTATTGTTTATCTTGTAACTCTCATTCTATTTGCTCGATATTGTAGTTCCGTGTTGGCTTGAATTAGCTGTGTGAATACAGTACATGAACTGAATTGAATTGAATTGTTATTATTATTGAATTTTTATCTTTGTAATTATTATTATATTTTTGTTAATCTGTATAAATAAAATTGTGTTTTTCTGTTTTTTTATTGTCCCTTTTTTTTAATTACGTTACTTCTCTTTTACTTGTATCCTAAATAACCCCATTTTGGGCCTTCGGTCTGTTGGGGGGCAACATAGCGGCTTGGCCTTTCAGTTTGTTTGGCGGGTTATTCACCTATTATTATTATTATTATTATTATTATTATTATTATTATTATTATTTTTACCAGATGGTTTGTTTGTTTTTAGTATTTACTTGCGTAAAATGACGGCCGTTTATGGGAATAAAGTCATAATCACACAAAGAAACTCCGTGTTTACACATGTAGGTTATTTACTCATTTGGTATTAAATGTATGAAATTATACCATTAAGAAATGAGTAAAGAGCGATTCAATTGCTGGTAATCTTACAAACATGGAAACACGGAATTCTATTGTGTGATTTTTAAAGGACCGTCACTTTACGCAAATAAAAATCATACAAGACCCGTCATTTCTTTGTGATACAAGACCCACTCAACTTATTTTTTTTGCAATTTAGTAATATTTTTTAATATATCAAATGTTTAAATCAGTTATTAATTAGTAATAATTTTGTAAATTCTTATACTAAGCGTTTCAATAACATTAATTGATTATTGTTAAATATTTACGAATTATAAATAAACTTTATTGATTTCTAATAGTAATTAGTAACTTCAGAGTAAAATGCTGCGAAATTATGGGTCAACAGTGGCGTCTTTGAGTGATGCAACACTGCAGGGCAGATACGAAACAGCTTCTTTGAATGAGTTGTTCATTTGGGTGTCTCTGAGAGATACTTCTCTGCAGCGCACGCAGTGCTCGCAGTTACTAAAAGTCAACTTTGCCAAAAACAACTCCCAAAGATCGCTACTTCCAAACAGGCCTACTTCCAAACTGCCTCGAACCAAAGCCTACAAAAAAGCTTATGCAGTGAAGTTATGAAAAATGTTAAAGTGAATAAAGATTACTTGTTTTTTTTATCAAGAAAATTGATGTACTGTTGTGTGGGAAAGCTTCCCCTATCAATGTAGGGCTATAAATTTCCAAACTATCTCGATGAAGTTGAGGCAGTTGCTTTTGTCGAAGTTGCTTTCTGTGCTGATGATATTCACACGAATTTACCGTGTATTATACATTAATTACATTGCATATTCAGTGTCCAGTTTATTATACAATAAATTAATTCATTTTTTATTCGAATTTCTCGTCGCCAATGGCATGGATGCTGTTATTCTATACATCCATGGCCAACGGTGCTGTAATATGAAACTAACCTCTTCCAAAGATCGCTATACTTCCAAACTGCCTCGAACCAAAGCCTACAAGAAAGCTTATGCAGTGAAGTTATGAAAAATATTAAACTGAATAAAGATTACTTGTTTTTTTTTATTATGGAAATTGATATAAAGTCCATGTGTGAGTGGGAAAGCTTTCCCTATCAATGTAGAAAGACAGATGAATCAAATTTTGAAGGTTTTTGAATTGTAAAGATCCAGATTATTTAAAAATTTAAAAATAAAGATTTTTTTCCCACATTTTATTAGTATATTTTTGCACATTTTATTGCTCATGAGGAGTCAAAAAGGGGGATCGCATTATACAAGAGGATAACATTTTTTGCTGTTTTTTTGGGCCGAAAAAGTGGAGTCGCATTATACAATGGGTCGCATTATAGTAGAGGATTTACGGTAATAAATGTATTTCTGCTTCACTGCTAAAGCTCCTTCTTGGAATGTTTACAAGATTTTATTTGATTTTTGATGTTATTTTTATTTATATTGCATTGTTTACTTTTTTATGGTGTATTCTTTTCCACTAATTTGTATTGTTATATTTATTTTTCTGTATTTAATTACTAATATCTGGAGGTGTGGCATAAAAAAACTCCTTAGACCATTTTCAAATTATTATTTTTATTTTGTTTCACTTTGTATTTGATTATTTTACTTTGATTTTTTATGTTATTTATCTTACCTTTATTGATTTCACTGGCTATCAATTAAATATTGATTGACTGATTTTTATTTATTCAACACTGACTTTTTATCAGAACATAGTTTTCTAAATTATTTTCAATGTACTGATATTCTAATGTTTCGTACAATTCTTTGCGCATATAGTACATTTTTGTTACTTTTATTTCTCGCTTTTCGTAACCAGGCATGTAGGCAAGGGGGGGGGGGGTTCGGGAGGTTCAGGCGAACCCCCCTCCCCCCTAATTTTATAAAAGGTCCAATTTTTTTGAAGTTTTTTAAAATAAATGTTTGTTTATTTTAGGAAAAATGTCTTTGTTATAAAACACGAATTTGCTCCATAAAAAGCCATTCATGCTTAAGATGTGCTTGAAAATAATATAATTAAAATTCCTCCAATAAATATTTCTCATTTTTAAGCTACAAAAATAAGGTCTAAATTTTTAAGCTCAGAACCAATCCTTTTCAGATGCTAGCTACGTGCTAGCTAAGTTGAACTCTTCGCACTAACCTGTTGTACTTGGTTTTGAGCCAAGGTTCACGATAGCGTTGCCATAGTCTACGGGTCCTGTTTCTTTCAGCAATTAGGCGTTGGATTCCAGGAGTGAGTTGGATTCTATGAGAAGGTTTATTCTCTGATGGATACTTGCCAGCTTCTATGGCACTGTTAATACAACAAGTTGATCGATGTCCTCTGTACAGTAAGCAACGTCGGGATGGTAGCTATAGTCCTTGAGAATATCTTTGTAGAGCTTCCAGTCTTGATGATGTACGAGTTCCTCTCGGAAATTTATGTCAACATTGTCAAAGTTCAATGCCACAGGCTTGTTGTCAGAAGAAAGGTCATCAATCGTGAAGATATGTCCCTTCAAGAGCGAGATGTCCAAAACGTCACTTCTAGGGGAGTGGTCGCAGTAGTAGGTGTCCTCCACAAGTCCAGCAGCGATGATATCATCTCTACCTTCATCAAGCAAATGTCAAGATAATGTTTAGGTGAATTGTAAAGCGCCACGAACTTCACTTCACCACAGGAGACGTCATTGATAATGATGGAGGCTGATTCCATACCTGCATAAGACTTGGATACTAATTCTTGGTGTTGCATTCCCTTCTTAATGATGATCGCAGCGCCCCCAGACGCACATCTTGCAGCATTTTGAGGTGAGTTTCACAGAGGAAAGCAACGTCGATTTCTTGCTTTATCAGAAAGTTGTGAAACTCGATACGCTTTCGGGGAATGCCCCTAGCGTTCCATATCACGCACCGAAGTTCACCTTTGTTGATTACAGTATAACGTTGTGCAGCCATACTAAAATTAAGAAGTGAACAATTTGGCTTCCGTCCAGGCCACTCTTGTCAGCTTCAGTTATGGAGGCTCGTTGCTGATTTAAACGGTCCTCTCAACCTCTCTATGTTTGGTGGTCTCGTTTTCCTAGATGTCCAAAAGGCCTTTGACCAAGTCTGGCATGATGGGCTCATTTACAAAATGATTACCTACGGGTTTCCTGACGATCTAATTGCTCTGGTTCGCTCCTTCCTGTCAAAGAGGACTTTTCGTGTTAAGGTTGGGGACTCCTTGTCTGAACCCTGCGATGTTAATGCTGGTGTACCCCAAGGCTCTGTCTTGGGGCCAGCCTTATTCAACTTCTTTATCCATGACTTCCCCAAGTTTGCCAAGTGTAATCTTTATATGCTTGCTGACGACGGGTCCATCATGACCTGGGCACGAAACCCAGCACATGTCATCACTCGACTCCAAAAAGCTTTACTTCAGTGCGAGAGCTGGTTCACTAAGTGGCGATTTAAGCTGAATGTCAAAAAGTGCAAGGTCATGTTTATCACTAGCAAATGCAAAAACCCTCCAAAACCCCTCTTCTTATTTGGCAAGAAACTTGAGTGGGTAAAAAATTATAAATATCTTGGTGTCTTGATCGACTCCAAACTAAACTGGAACGACCAAGTCCAATACGCGCTCAACAAAGCAAAGAAAGCGACGTTCAGTCTGATTGCACTTCTGGGGCGAAACAGCGCTCTTGGTGTGGATAACAAACTCTTGATATACAAGGTTGTGATTCGTACTATTTTACTCCATGGAATGCCTGCTTGGGATTCTATTTGCAAATCTAGGTGGAAGGAACTTCAGACTTCCAAAATGTTGCTCTCCGATCCATTGCTCAACTTGACAGAAGAGTTGCCAACAACCACTCTATCTATGACGATTTGAGGATGACCCACATAGGCACCTTTGTCCAAACACTTATGAAGAACATGCTACCCAAGATGGAGAATCACGAAAATAGTCTGGTTTCTGGTATTCTGGACCATCCACTCGTTGTTAAAGGTCCCCTCAGGTTTCGAAGACCCCGCCATATCCTGGATGTCTGCTTTGATGACGTTAAAAAGGCCGTCTTTCCCAACTACTGGATCTTTTAGATCCTGGTGATTTTTGGGGACTCTATTCGTCAATCTACAATCTGACTCTCGCCCCTTCTTGGGACTTCTTCTCTGGAGGACTAAAAAGGTTCATCAGGCTTCTCTCCTAGTTCAGTGTACCTCCTCTGGTTTACTCTTTGGGCGAGCGTGCAAAGTGAGCTTGGCTCCTGGACCACTCGCGTCTTTCTTTTCACTACACTGTTCGATTGTCGATTGTCGAGTACAAACCTGTATATCCCTCCGATTATAATCCGCAGTCACGGTAAACCAATTAGGGATACTCTTGAAGAAATCAAGAAGCATGTGTCCTTAGAAAGCATCACAGCCCATACTGGCAGGACTGACACCATTAAAATTAAGTGCCAAAACGAAGAAATCCATAAAAAAATTAGTATCAGGAATTAAGAGTGATAACATCTTGAAAATACAGCATCACCAGCTGAAGTCAGAAAAATTGTTAAAGTATGTTATAAGGAATGTTGATACAACCTATAACTTGGACGATTTCCTTGACGATCTCAAGAGGACAAATTACTTTCCAGAGAAAATAATAAGACTAAAAAAGGCAAATGGCGCTGTTGATATGCCGCTGATCTTGGCACTATTTCAAAACACTGAGCATAATAGGACATTTAAAGAAGTCACTCGGATTGGTCAACTGGCGGTGCTCGTTGAGCTGTTTAGGGGCAATAAGTAACCTCTTCAATGTTACAATTGCATCAGATTAGGACACGGTTCCATGGGTTGTACTGAGCTGCCCCGTTGCAATAAGTGTGCAGGAGACCATCAAAAATGTAAAGGGACAGGATCCACCTAAATGTATTTGCTGTGAAGGACAGCATACGTCAAGTTTCTCTGGATGTCCTAAATATCCCAAAACAGTGAGCAAAGTGCGTGGTACTAAGACTATTGAAGGGAGATCCTACGCTTTGGCGGTTTCAAAAACTGTTGACAAAAGTTTCAACCCGTCTGATTTGCAAGCTATGAACACTAAAATAGGCGCGATGCTCAGATTATATGAGGAAATCGGAAAATCTATTCCGCATATTGTTAAATCGTTCTCTAAAGTTTAATCATGGCTAGCAGCAGCTTCGAAGTAGTCAATCAAGGAAGACTTCGGTGTACCATCTGGAATGCCAGAGGCATTTCACGTAGGCGAGAGGAGTTCTTCGACTTCCTATCGAGAAACAAAATTGATATTGCCTTTGTCTATGAAACGCACCTCAAGTCGGAACGGCCATTCAAGCTGCCTGGATACATGGTCTATCGTAAAGATAGACTCCCAAAGAATCCTGCCCATGGTGTTTCTGGTGGAGCAGCTGTTATAGTCAAAGAGGGTATTGAGCATGTTGAAGTCATTACTCGGAACTATTTAGGAATGGAGGCGGCCTCTATTCTCATCAAAGACCTCACGACTGGCTGGGTTAAGTTTGTTACGCTGTATAACTCTCTGGGGCATGCCATTGACCCTTTTGATCTCGACGAGTTGCTCTCTGGCAATTTTCCTGTTGTTTTGGCAGGCGATCTAAACGCGAAACACCCTCACTGGAATTCCAGATGCATTAATCACAATGGTGCTATTTTATATGGTTACATCCAGAACCAGCTGGACACTGTCGCTATCGGTCCAATCAAACATACATATTACTGTGATCATTCGCCCACGAGCGATGTTCTTGATATTGCTATTCTCAGGGGTCTCTTCAAACCGTTCAATATATTCACTATGGACGATTTAACATCAGACCATCTTCCAGTTGCCCTTAACTTCGATGGCTTAAATATGGACATGCTGAGTCGGCTTCCTATAAGGCGGGATTGGAAACTCTTTCGTGACCACCTTAAAACTAGCAATGGCTACACAGCGAATGCCTCCAGCACCAATGAAATCAATGACAGAGTCAAAGACATTACCAATAACATCAACAATGCAATGTCTGCTAGTGCTTGCCCTATAAACCCTAAATATCCTGACCATCTCGGTCTTCCTCCAAGTATTAGGCAAATTACTGCAGAGAGGAATGCCTTCCGAAGACTTTGGCAGCGTACACGTGATCCCATCTTTAAGAGAAAATATAATAGGCTTTCTAGGAGGGTCCACGAAAAAGTAAGAGAGCTACGAGTGCAAAAATGGGCGAGCAAATTGAAGAATCTCTCAACTCATGACAACTCTCTCTGGACTATGATTAGAGCTCCTAAGTGTAAGAAAACGAAATTCCCACCCCTGTTTTCTCCAGACAGTACTACTCTTGCTACTACAGACCATGATAAAGCTCAATTAATTGCCGAGTCACTTAGCAATCAATTTATCACCCCAATTCCAGATACCCCTGACGGAGAGCATGCAATCAGCGAGGATCGCGATGTGTGCTCCAATTTTTATGAGGGTCGGCGTGCTCCTATAGAGCGATCAATCTACCCGATGGAAATTGTCGAGATCATCAAGAAACTGAAGAATAAGAAAGCCCCTGGAATGGATGCCATCACAAATAATGCACTTAAAAATCTACCTTCCAACCTGATTCTTGACATCGTTAGACTAATTAATGACTGCTGGAAACTCGGATATTTCCCTACTGGCTGGAAGGAATCGATTATCCTAAGCATTCCTAAACCAGGTCTTAACCCTTCATTGCCTGCAAGTTACAGGCCCATCAGCCTTTTACCAACTATGTCTAAGGTTCTAGAGCGGACAATTCTTAAAAGGTTCAATGAATTCTGCTCTGCCAATGATCTTATTCGTGATGAGCAGTTTGGTTTCCGTACGGACCACTCCTGCCAAATGCAAATACGGCGGCTTGCTGTCGATGCAAAAAACTCTCTTAACAAGTCTCTGTATGGTGGCATTATCTTCCTAGACATTTGCAAGGCCTTCGATCAAGTTTGGCATGATGGTGTCATTTATAAAATGATAAAATTTGGATTTCCAGATGACCTTATCATGCTGGTGCGCTCTTTCCTCTCAGACAGGTCTTTTCGAGCTAAAATTGGTGACTCCCTTTCCCACTCACGTGTGGTTAAAGCCGGTGTCCCACAGGGATCAGTTCTGGGACCAGCCTTGTTTAATTTTTTTATCCAGGACTTTCCCAAACCCGACAAGTGTAAACTGTACTTCTACGCTGATGATGCGGCCATCATAACCTTTGCCCGTATTCCTGCCCATGTCATCTCTCGCTTGCAGAAAGCGCTACACCTCTACGAAAAATGGTTCAACAGATGGAGGCTGAAGTTAAATGTTGTCAAGTGCAAGGTTATGTTCTTCACAAACAAACGCAGAAACCCCCCAGGTTTGCTTACCCTGTACGGAAATAAGCTCGACTGGGTCAAAGAGTATAAATACCTTGGTGTGGTGATCGATTCTAGGTTCGCCTGGAATCAACATGTTTCCTACGCGCTGAATAAGGCAAAGAGGGCCAAATTCAGTCTGATCGCGTTGCTCGGTCGTAACAGTGCTCTTGACATTGATAACAAGCTGCTCATCTACAAAATGATCATCCGCACGATCTTGCTTCATGGTATGCCAGCTTGGGCTTCCGTGTGCAAAACAAGGTGGAAGGATCTGCAGACATTCCAAAATATTACTCTGAGAGCAATTGTGAAACTTGATCGTAGAGTAGCCAACAATAATGTCGTTCATGAGGATCTAGGGATGACGCATATTGGCAAGTTTGTACAGGATACGATAACGACTATGCTCCCGAAGATGCTTAATCACAGGAGTCAGTTGGTGTTTGAAATTCACAACCCTTCTGACTACAGGAAACGCTTAAAACATCGCTTGCCCAACCATGTCCTGGAAGTTACTTTCGACGATGTCAGGAATGTTATCTTCCCCGATTTTTTGATAGTCTAGTTCACCTCTGGCTCCCCCCCCCTTTCTATGACAATCTTCAATCAACCTTTTTATCCTCAGAATGAGGGAAATATTCTTCAATCATCTTGAGGAGGACCTTCGGGGTTTTTTCTGGCGTCTCACCTATCTCAGTGTAATTCCCCTGGTCTATACATGTGACGAGTGAGTTTGGGAGCGCTGCTTCAGTACCACTCGCATTGTTTCTTCCACTCCAGTGCTCGATTGTCGATTGTCGAATACAACTTTCATAACTTCAGGATAATTCTCTAATATTCTATTTGCTTTTAGAGAATTATCCTTTTTTGCTTTGATAAATTATAGTCTCTATCCGAAACGTCAGCTTTTTATTTTGATTTTGATTAATTATTTTTGTTTATTATATCTTATTTTTTATTTAATTTGTATTTTTAATTAATAACTATTATTTCTTTTTTATATTTGCAATGGATTTATCCAGGCAAATGTCTATAAGCGAGGCAAAATTTTGTTAGCACATTTTTTCACTTTCTTTGAACAGAATTACGTTTCTTCTTTTCCTAGTTCCAAAAATGTTACCAAAATTAATCCATGTCAAATTCTGAACATCAATATTTATTGTATTTGTCGCCAACCTGACAATGGCAAGCTCAAAATGATACAGTGTACAAATTGTAATGAATGGTATCATTCCAGCTGTATTAATTTTACAATAAATGCCTCGCCTTGGAAAAATGAAAAAAACCCATGGAATTGTGAATTTTGTGAAGGTCCTGATTTGTTTCTAAAAGCCAAGAAAGTCTGCATAAATTTTCCAGATGTAAAACTTAATGTTTTTAGATGGGGCGGTACCGTGATGGATAATGGGGGAAACTTCACTTTGACAAATACATGCCCAGTAGAGTCATGTTTAAGCATTTTTCATGCTCTTAATATTGAATCAAACGGATCACTTGGAAAAAACATAATCAGTTTTGACAGTAGCTACATTCAAAAACTCCGTGCTAGTCGTGTTAAGCATGTCGTGTTAAGCTATAGCACGACCGTGCTGAGGTTAATTTTTGAATGTGCTCGTGTTGTCTGTGCTGTCGAGCACGATTTGTGCTGCCACTTGAGTTGAGACCGATCAGGCAGAGTATTGTTACATCACCTACGGTAGGGTATTGTTGATCATAGTTCTATCAATAATAAGCAGGAAATTGTCCCTACCGTAGGTGATGTGACAATGCATAATTTTTCCGTGAGCAGGCTTTCTCTCTAGGCGGTATTGTTTTGTCTGCCTGAAACAACAATGGAAATCAGCTAAATGAACAGGTCGTTAGCATCCAGTCGTGTCCTAATTATCGTGGTTACAATTTTCCCACCAGATGGAGATAGTGGAGCTATTAGCGATAGGCACTTTACTTTCGACCTAATCTTCTCTGGGTCGAAATATAAATAGAGTTCCTTATTTATATAGGCACTTATTTCGATAGGCACTTTACTTTCGACCCAATCAAAAATAAATAACCATAATCGATGTTTTTGAACACATAGAGTTCCTTCTACACTAATTAATCATGGGATGATGGCGCAATTAATTCGTATAACTATGAAATATTCAGGGAAGCGGCGTTTTTCCGCCATTGCAGCTTTTCATGAGAGAGATGCGGAATGCCACAATGATAAGATTAGAGCCACAGCCTACATGATTAGAGAAGGCTGTACACGAACACGGACGAAAATACCCCGTGCTCTTTGCTAGGCGTTTTGCAACACGGGACACGGTTCATGCAGGAAGTGACATAAGATTTTTAGCAACACGACACGCTTAACACGACTAGCACGGAGTTTTTGAATGTAGCTTGTGATTACTTGCACGTTTATGATTTGTATTGTTTTAGAGCTAACAATGTCCCTTAATAATGTTTTCCCACCATTACGGATTTTCATGAGAGAGATGAGGAATGCCATAATGAGCATGCGCGCCAATGTCGTGCTAGAGAACTAACACGAACACGGACTTAAAAAACCCGTGCTCCGTGCTAGGCATTTTGCAACACGGGACACGGTTCGTGCAGGAAATGACATCAGATTTTAGCAACACGACACGCTTAACACGACTAACACGGAGTTTTTGAATGTAGCTAGTGCTTCAGTACAAAAATTAAGTGAAATTTTGCAATTTGCAAGAAATGAACAGTTTGATCTTGCACGTCTAATTTGGGCTAAGCACATAGGCTTAAAAGCAGAAAATTTCGTTTATGACTTTTGGTGTGATTTATATAATCGTTTCATAAATCACTTTCAAATTACATTTAAAAGAACAAGCTCATGTTCCAATGATTCCTGTGATGTCAGAACTACTGACGACTTTTCCCGTGGTTTCTGTTTTGACCGACTAATTGATCATAATAAACTTACAACATTGCAGTCACTCCTTGATGCTTGGACTGCAGAATATTCAGCACCTTGTGCTTAATACTGCGCACAAACTGACAACGTTGTTGTAGCTTGTAGAACTTGTACTGGAGAACGTACTCATTCTCTTGCTACAGCATACTATAATATGCCATTTTTACTTATCCCAACTACTGATGTTCGCCTAACAAATTTGCCAAGTTCTTTAATTTTTTCCAATCAAACTTTTTGTTTTGCAGGTGCAGTTTACTTTAAACCACCAAATCTATGTAGTTACTTTTAGTTAGTAGTTAAGTGCTATTATGATGGTATAAAAGAAAATCTATGTTTAAAACCTTGGGATTTACTTCCCGATTTGGTAATTTATGTGAGTTCTTCTCTGCATTAATCTTGTCTGTTTTTTAGATAATATCTTGACTGGTTTGTGTTTGCCTTTTTAAATGTTCTTGTAACAATATTTTTATAAATAAATGTTTTCCCATCTGCATAAGTAAATTAAGTCTGAATGTTTATTTCATTTACAACTTTAATCTTTAAAATTACAAATATGCAACAGATACAAGTGAGGGTAGTTGATTAATAATTCTTTCACACGCCGATCACGGACGGAGTGATAAGTTTATCTTTTCGTTAACTTTGTATTTTGAAATATTTTATTATATTTTATAAACCATTTTTCGATCATGGTTTCAATTTCAATTTCGTTTCGATCATCTTGCATTTTCATTTTAGTTACGTATTTTTGATTTATGCTTGTGGAAAGTGATTCCTGATCCTTTTTCGTGTCTATTTGTACAGTTGTACGCGGAACAACTTGAAGAGTGGTTTGGAATTAATTATTCATTGGGGCCAAAATTGTCATAAACAAAGCAGCCAACAGCTAACTAGGGTCCGAATAACGGAATTGTTATTTGTACCCGGGTCCGAATAAAGGAATCGTTATTTGCATCCGGGTCCGAATAACGCATGCCATTTGATGAAATCATCACACCTATATGCCACGCATTGCAGAGTGACACCATCGAAAATATTCATCACGAGACCATTCCTGATGAAAAGATGGAGCCTATTCCATGATGATAAAATGGAGACCATTCTGATGAAAAAATGAAGACCATTCCCATCGGAGACTATTTTTTCGACAAATACTCCCATTAATGGTTTATTGTAAGAATGTGTTATGGAAGGGCTCTAATATAAATAGATGTTTTAATATAAAAAAAATTAAGTTAAAATTTATAATATACTTTTGATATCACATTAGAATTTGATATGACTTTTATCTAATATTAATTAAAAATATAGTTTTGTAAAATTAAATAAATATTTTTAAAGTTATATTTTAAATACTTCTTGCATTTTATTTAAGAATTTAAATTTCTGAATAAAATTTATTGCAAAATACTGTTCACTTTTAGCTCATTGCATTGTATGTGTGCGCATTTTTCATTGTGGGCATTTTTACCCATGGGCTTTTTTCCATGTGGGCATTTTTCAGTGTGCGCAATTTTCATTGTACGCTTTTTTCCTGCGCGCAATTTTCATTGTACGCTTTTTTCCTGTGCGCAGTTTTCCATGTACGCTTTTTTTGTGCGCAATTTTCGTGTGCGCTTTTTTCATTTGCGCTTTTTTCAGGGAACCGTCCTATCCATTCGGGAAAATGGCTAAAATAGCGAAAAAATAATTAACTTTAGCTGTCATATTGGCCATGCTCTCGGACATATGGGCCGTACCGACAAATTTATTTAGGGGAGGGGGGAGCTGGCCCTATTGTTCTAGCTCGGGGGGGGGGGGGGGCAAGCAACAGAATTATAAAAAAAAACCCAATTATAGTTGGCAGGATGGTCAATTTCAGAGGGAGGGGGCCTGCAGCCCCCTTACCCCCCCTTCCCATGTATAACTTTTACTTACTTTTAGATGCTCTATTCGAATCTGAAGTCAAAATTAAAAAAATCTAACAGAATTGGCGACGGAACGACCGACTTAGCGAATACAGTAACGATGCTTTTAGTTAACACTCATTCTAAACTGGTTTATTATAGCTTTCAAAACACTAAAATGTCCTGAAATTGTCCTGAAATTTAACTTAAATTGGGTCCTTAAATTTCTATTTTCACCATTCCGACCCCTGGATTGCCAAACACAGAAGCCGGACAGCAAAAGATATCACACACACCAAGCAGATCAAGAAGGCCAATGGAGAAATGCTTAGGAACACTGGGGCGATACAGGATAGATGGAAAGGGTATTTTGAGGAGCTACTAAACGTAGAGAATGAACGAAAACACCATGAAGATGGAATACCAAGCGAGGGACTTACAACAGACATCACAAGGAGTGAGGTTAAGGTAGCACAGAAGCAGATGAAGAGGAAAGCAGTCGGACCCGATGGACTCCTGACTGAAGCCTGGAAGGCCCTTGGAGAGAAAGGGCTGGACCTGTTATGGGATCTCTTGGTGAAGAGGAGATACCAGATGAACGGAAAGTATTCTTGTCCCAATCTACAAAGGCAAAGGAGACATCCAAATGTGTGACAACTACAGAGGAATTAAGCTAATCTCACACACCAGAAGATATTGGAGAGGATCCTGAACAAAAGACTGAGAGCTGAAGTTAATATTGGGAGTCAACAGTTTGGTTTCATGCCAGGAAAGTCAACCATTGATGCAATCTTTAGCTTGAGACAAATGGTGGAGAAGTTCAGAGAGAAACAACAAGAACTCCACCTGGTCTTCATTGACATGGAATAGGCATATGACAGAGTGCCAAGGCAAGAAGTTTGGAGAAGCCTCAGAGTTAGAAGCGCAGCAGAGACATATGTCAGGTTAATTCAAGAAATGTATAGGAAAACCAAGACAAAAGTGCGAACCCGCCTGGGAGAAACGAGTAGCTTTGAAGTGAGAGTGGGTCTCCACCAGGGCTCAGCACTGAGTCCTTCCCTGTTCAACATAGTGATAGATGTCATATCAGAGAAAGTCAGGGAAGAAGCGCCTTGGAACATGCTCTATGCAGATGATATAATTTCATGTGCAAGATCTAGAGTAAAGGCTGAAGAAAAGCTAGAGAATTGGAGGAAAGCTCTGGAAGACAGGGGACTGAAAATCAGCAGAAGCAAGACAGAATATATGGCCTGCAACATAGAGGCCCAGAAAAACGAGGAGCTGAACTGATGGAGACAGCAATCAGGAAAACTGACCACTTCAGATACCTTGGTTCGACAGCTGATGAATGGAGTGAGACGGGTAGGGAAGTGACTAGCAGAATACAGACAGGTATTGGAAAGAAGTCTCTAGAGTCCTCTGCGATAAGAAGATCCCTGTGCGTCTAAAGGGCAAAGTTTACAGGATGGTGGTCAGACCTGCAGAAATGAGAATGTTGAGATGGATGTGCGGAGTGACACGATTAGACAGGATTAGAAATGAGCGCATCCGAGGAACAGTGAAGGTTACAGATATTGAAAACAAAATCTAAGAAAATAGACCGAGATGGTTTGGCCATGTAATGAGAAGAGACGAGGAGTACACTGGCAAAAGAGCTATGAACATGAAAGTGGAGGGAAGGAGAAAAAGAGGACGACCCAAGAGAAGGTGGCAAGATATTGTGGACGAAGATCTGAAATCAAAGGGACTCAGAAGGGAGTGGACAGAGGACAGATAGAAATGGAGAAAGCTCATCAAAAACAGCGACCCCACATAGAGGTGGGAAAAGCTGAAGATGAAGAAGATTAACGAATCATCAATTAGTATGAATCTTGGTATACTAAAATACACTTATACCAATAGCATTTAAACTCTTCCCACCCCGAGAGCAAAATTTCAATTGTACATTTGTTTAAAATGTAAATACTGTATATACTTACTTTGCCACCTTATCTATATCTAAACCAAAAATTAATCCTCCCGAGGAAGGTAGCGGAAGCCCTGAGATCATCTATATTTACCCTCTTATTTCACATTTTAACCCCCCCCCTCCTCAATTTTTTAAATAGTAAAATTGATTTTCTTGAAAGTAGTATTTAGAAAGTGTAAAAGAGCTCTATCTTCTTTCGTTTCTGATCATTTCCGATCGAATGATATATAACTTGCCATATGTTGCCGTAGTTCTAAAGACCAACGGCCTCCCCCAAAACTTCGATCGCAGTGGTCCAATCAAAACCTACTTAAATAGTGAAGATGCACATCCCCATAGCAAGCTACATTCCGAATTTCAAACCTTCTACCTCAAAAAATGTGGAAATTATAAAGGGGAATGGCATTGTGAAGCCAAAAAGTAGCTCCATTCTTGCGCTACTTCACAAGAAATTAATCCTCTGGAGGAAGGTATAGGAAAGTAGCGGAAGCGCTGAGGTCATCTATTTTTACCCTTTTAGCTGCACTTTTTAACCACCACCCCCCATTTTTTAATCAAAAAATTGATTTTCTCGAACCTAGTATTTAGAAAATGAAAAAGAGTTCTATCTTCTTTCGTTTCTCATCAATTCCGAACGAATGATATATCACATGCCATATTTTTCCATAGTTCTAAAGAACAAGTGACTACCACTCACACGACTCCGACTCTATTGGAACAATTTGGCCCAAACTTTACAGTAATGTTGATCTTGCTTAGAGGAATCTGCATACCGAATTTCACTCCTTTATATGCATAAATACGCGTAGACCATTTGGTCCCCTCTAATTTCCGCCCCCGAAATTTCGACCCCAGTGGGCCAATCAAAACCAAACTAGGTGCAAATAGTGAAGGTGCACATGCCCATAGTAAGTTACATTCCGAATTTCAACCTTCTACCTCAAAAAACTGCGAAAATTATGAAGGGGAGAGATGGACAGACGGATGGACATTGTAAAAACAATAAGTAGCTCCATTCTTCCGCTACTTAATAATGGAAAATAAATAATTCCGAGAGCAGAACGTACATTTCCTTTAGAATCCAAAGGAATAATTATTTGATGAAAAATAGGAAAGAAAATATTTTTCTTTTTTCATCAATAATTTGAACAGCTGAAGTATGGCGTAGGATAAAACCCTCACCGACCATTCAATAATTATTTCATTATGAGTTATCAATAATTATTTTCTCTTATTTCTTGTAATATTGTAATAAATGGAATAAATTTCAGAGATTTATTATTTTCATTTTATATTCATTTCCTGCATACAGTACCGTGTTAAATATGATTGTAATAAACCGAATGTTTATACTTCGTATTGTGACTTCACATTATAGTTCAAGTTTTTACCTCAACTGTCATGGCGGACATCACTTCAATTCGCTTCAAGCATAGTGTCGTTATTTCCACTCTAAATATACTAAACTCGTTGGGGGGTATGCATTATGTGGATCTTCATTAGGAAAGCTTTTAAAAGAAAAACTTAACAATATTGATTGTCTTTTTTGTAACTGCACAGAAAGTATCAAAACTGAACATTATAAATTGCTAATTGATTTAATTATGAATAGTTTAGTAACAATAGTTTTAACTATACTCTATCCAACAATTGTTAGACATTGTTGATTCTACTTTGGCAACAATGTTTAACAATTGAAATAGGAAGTTCAACTGGACACGTCCACTCCAACTTTCCTTGGATAGAGTTATAATTATGGCAGCAAAATTACTGATAAAGAAGATTGAGTTACTATAGCAAAGAAAAAAATTATTCATAAGCCCATATCAAGAAAGATTTTAAAGATTTAATTTATTCTTTGTTAAAAATGTTCCAATTCAATAACCAAATTATAGTTTTCACCTGTATCGACTTTTTTTAATTTCTTTTTATATTTAAACATAAAAAGTATCGACTTTTTAGATATATACTCTTATATTAAACTAGCAGAAGTACACGGCGTCGCCCGGGTTAATTACACTTGTAGGTAAAGAGATAGAGCTCAAAAAATTAAATTATAACTCCCAATTGGTTAAACAATAACTCAATCAATATAACACAGAGGAAAGGGACTAAACATTCTACGAAAAATACGAAAAACAGGAAGTCCAGGTGATATACCGGATCATCTAAACTCTTCTTGACTTGCCTCACTACTGCGGAGCATCACCAGATACTTTAGACTCAAGTTTTTCTTGCCCTTGACGTAGAAGTTCTTATACCCTGTTGCTCTATTCGAAACTGCCGTTGTTCAGATGTTTCAAACGCCCGTATAGCTTTTTCTGTTTTAGTTGCAGGGTTTCTCTGACCAATACTCGTTCTTTCTCTTTCCTTTCCAGACACATAAATTTTTGCCAGTCGTCTGGACGTTTGATAGAGAGCTCAAGGGAAACATGCGTGACTCCTATGCCTAATCAATAGACGCTGCCTTATTAAGGTTCTGTCATCGCATTATCAGCATTTCAGTTTTCAAAATATACACTTTCCCACAGAATATAGTCAAAATATATTTTTAGGAAATGTTTGGATCTGCTGTGCTACCAAATAAGCTAGCTGATAACCCCGGCGTGGCTCGGACTTTTTTTTTTTGAATAAATTTTGAAATATCTTAAAAATAAACACATGAAAACGCTTAAAATTAATACAGTAAAAATTCTTAATAAAAATTTGAAAATTTTTTTTTAAAGGCTCACAATGGCTGGACCTCTCCAAGGATGCCACTGCTAGTCTAAATAATTTCTTACTCACGTAACCTTACTTTAGATGTACACTTGATGTTGTTGCAATTCCTTTTCTTATCTCGATGTCTTGAATGAAAACTTGGTCATTCATCTCTTTTTGTAGTTTAGTGATCGCCGATTCTTCTATTGACCTGCTTACAATTTGCTAAATATAGCACGGAGCTAAGGGAGTGCTTCCTCTGTCGTCTTTGCACTCTTTCTCAATAGTCTGCTAACTTTCCATTATTTCCAGTTACTAAACATTTTTAAAGATTTTCAAAAAATTGTTAAGTACTAAGAACTCTCTTTTCTAAGAAAAGCCTGAATAACAGGAATTGCACAAACTTTGCCTTTCATTGTTGGTCATGAGATATATATTGTTGATCCCTGCCTAGTGTTGGTACATTGCGTGTAAGACACCATTGTTGATACCTATTGTTGCACAAACTTTTCCTTGCACGGTAGGTCATGGTACGTGCAGAGTGTTTGTGAATTGCGTGTTGATACCATTGTTGATATCTATTGTTGCACAAACTTTGCCTTGCATGGTTGGTCATGAGATATTTCTCATTAATTTGCCCTGCCATAACCATGAATATCGATTTTTTATCGATAATTATTATTTTTCCGAAATCTGAGCTAGACAGTGACCTTCTTCATGCTTTGAAGGTCAAGTATGCAAAATTTCATTAAGATCGGAATAAAGCTGTAGATTTATATTCAATACAAACCAACAAACCCACAAACAAACATCCTTCTTCTATATATATAACTAGCAAAGGTACCCGGCGTTGCCCGGGATAATTACACTTGGATGTAAACAGAAAAATCTCAAAAAATTAAATTAAATTTTGCAATATCTTAAAAATAAACACATGAAAATGCTTAGAATTAATACAGTAAAAATTCTTAATGAAAATTCGAAAAAAAGGCTCACAATGGCTGGACCTCTCCAATAATTTCTTACTCACGTAATCTTACCTCAAATGTATACTTAGTGTTGTTGCAATTTCCACTCTTCTCTCGATGTGTTGAAACAAAACTTGGCCATTCATCACTTTGTACAGTCTAGCGTTCGCCGATTCTTCTATTTACTTGCTTTCCATTTGCTCAATACATCATGGAGCTAACTGTCGTCTTTCCACTCTTTCTCAACAGTCTGCTAACTCTCCATTATCTCCAGTTACTCATCATTTTTAAAGATATTCAAGAAATTGTTAAGTACTAAGAACTCTCTTTTCTAAGAAAAGCCTGAATAATAGGAATTCTATGCATTGTTACAAATTGAAACTTATCCATATTACATCATTTTATGTTCATTGTTATTGGTGAATTGCGCGTTGATACCATTGTTGATGCGAACACAATGGGTCTATTGTTGCACAAACTTTGCCTTGCATTGTTGGTCATGAGATATATATTGTTGGTTCATGCAGTGTGTTTGTGAATTGCGTGCTGATACCATTGTTGATACCTATTGTTGTACAAACTTTGCCTTGCATTGTTGGTCATGAGATATTTCTCATCAATATGCCTTGCCATAACCATGAATATCGATTTTTTATCGATATTTATTATTTTTCCGAATTCTGAGGTAGACAGTGACCTTCCTCATGCTTCGAAGGTTAAGTATGCGAAATTTCATCAAGATCGGAATAAAACTGTAGATTTGTATAAAAAACATACAAACAGACCCACCCACAAACATCCTTCTTTATATACTAGCAAAGGTACCCGGCGTTGCCCGGGATAATTACACTTGTAGGTAAACAGAACAATCTCAAAAAATTAAATTAAATTTTGCAATATCTTAAAAATAAACACATGAAAATGCTTAGAATTAATACAGTAAAAATTCTAAATTTAAATTCGAAAAAAAAATTTTAAAGGATGGAACTCTCCAATAATTTCTTACTCAAGTAATCTTACTTCATATGTACACTCGATGTTGTTGCAATTTTACTCTTCTCTCGATGTCTTGAAGCAAAACTTGGCCTTTCATCACTTTGTGTAGTCTAGCGGTCGC
>JAHWFO010072220.1:2788091-2799193 GCA_023313115.1 Rhysida immarginata
AAAAAGTTACAGCCATGGAGGCATTACTTTTCAGCCCACCCTCGTATATCTGTCTACCTGCCGCAGCCGCATATCGTTGCATAATAAAAAAACAAATTTATTCTAATTTTTGAGATTACTTAGAATATAGTTAGAATAAAAAATTTTATTCTGATTTTTGCATGTAGAGATTCAATATTTGCAAACTAATTGAGTCAAGATAATTAGAAACAAAGTTATAGTTAGAATCATTTATAGCCTAAAAATAGAACCTTAAAAAAACTAACATACAAAACATTACTTTGTACATTGGATTAAATTTAATAGGGTTAATTTTAAATTTCTTTAATAACAAAATAACTTTGAGTGTGGTGAAAATTTTATAGTTAGGTATTCTTTAAAATATTGAAGTAATGCTGATGTTTATATGTATAGTTTTTTTATTGTCATGTACACTATATTTACATGTATGTTTATTTGAAATTAATGAAAAGAACAGAAAGAAAAGGGGAAGAAAGGAATTTCGCTAAACTGTCCTATTCCTTCGCTGAAGTGTTCCTCCGCTGAACAGTTCCCAAATCGAGCAAGGAGTGGGATGATTAGTGGGGGAGGGGAAATGGCACTGGAATAGGCCAAAAGAGGAAAAAAAGGGAAAATTAAAAAGCTGAAATTAAAAACAACCCCTCGCCAACCACTCCACTACTCCTTGTTCACTTAATTTAAACAATAGATTTAAATTCACAGAATTCAAAATCTTGGACCTTCAGCATTTTTAAGGTGGTCGCTCGACCCCCCCCCCCTTGCATACATGCCTGACATTAGCCCTACGATACTTTTGAGCAGTAACTCAAAACCCATGTTGAAGCATGGAGCAGTAACTGAAAACCCCCCCATTTTGCATCTATAGCACGATTTATTAACAGCCCCTGTCGCAATATTTCCTGTACAAATAAAAAAAAACAAAAAAAACAAACTCACATTATCAACTAACATTTGTTAAAAAAAGTACATAGCAATGTACATACTGGAATGATGAGATTAAATATTAGTAAGAGATGACTAATGGAAAGAATGTAAGTGTTTTACCGTTATTTTGATTAACAATTAATAGAGTTAGGGTAATGAACTGGAATGTAATATGTTAAGATTGTTTGTTTATGACTGATGACATATGATATGATATGATATGATATCAATAAGCTAAACTCTGCTATATTCCCTGTATTATTTTGTTTGTGAAACAAATTAATTATAATATTAAAAAAAAAATATTGAAAATAAAGAAAAAAATCATTGTCTAAAGCCAATAATGGTGGTTATAACCTATTTTCTTGTAAAGAGATGTAAATCTAGCAAGCATTCATCTTGTAATTAAATTTCTGAAGATTTCAACATAAAATGTATTACCCTATTTATTCTACTATAATGTGCATCTTGTTTAATGCGATTCCACTTTCAGAGCCACCCCAAAAAAACCCAGCAAATATTTTAACCTCTTGTATAATGCGGTCCCTATTTTTGAATTGTCATGAGAAATAAAATGTGCAAGAATATACAGAAAAAAAAAAAGAAAAAAAAAACTTTTTTATTTTACTATTACTAATCAAGACTAACCCATCAACACAGTGGAATACTAGGTGGTATTGCCCAATGGCTTAAGAATACTGTTTGCATGTACAATTTTTATAATATGACTCACCATATAGTGTCTGTTTGTAAGCCAAAATACTTTTAATGGAAAAAAAATAATCTTAATTCAATAAATTGAATTTTGATGGTTTATATAATTTTGAGCAAAGACAAGAATGATCACAAAACTCTTCAAAACTCTCATCCTCAATGTCACCAAAATATTCACTTAAGACCACAAAAAATGGTGGGGGTCAAGTACTGAGTTAAAGTAATTTTCACTGCTTCTCAGATCATAAAAAGTGGAAAATATGAGTTCATTATAGAAAAGTGAAAAAAAAATGGATAAAGTTCCATTGCGGGGAAGAGGGAGAATGGCTTATTGATGGTCTCTAACCACACTTCTAGAAAGAAAGCGTGTGCACTGAAAATTTATACATTATTACATGATCATAGATAGACATAATTTCGGGCTTATTATTGGTAGAAATGCGATTAACAATGCCTTTTTATGGTGATGTAACAATGTATAAATTTTCAATGCACAGGCTTTCCTTTCATATGGTGTTGTCTCTGATGGCTGTGTTCATTAATTTATTCACAATGGCGGCATGCGAAGTGAGCCATGTATAAATCTCCATCTAAGTTAGTTTCATCAATATTATTTAGTGATTTTTACAAATATCCAACGATTTTTATAGCTGATCACTGTTAACAATAATAAATATACCGGGTGGGCAAGAAATAACGTGAGGGGTTTAGAGCTCGCTAGCAGGAATTCTATTAGGCCAAATGCAGTACATTTTGGTGTATATACTTAGTGGAACATGCAGTTTCGATTTCTGCAAAAAAAAAAAAAAAAAATAGTACCAAAAGTACTATGATGAAAGAAGCAGTAAAGCCGCACCATACTGTTAGTTTCGGTGAATGCATAAGAGTTGGCAGACACACTTGTGGATTTGATGCAGCCCAAATACGGCAGTTGTGGGTATTGATATCACCATTCAAACAAAAATGTGCCTCATCACTCCATAAAATTTGCCATGGCCATGCATCATCCACTTCCATACGTGCTAAAAATCTCAACGAAAAGTCAGTTCGGGTACGTTCATATCCAGGAAGCAATTGTTGAACAGGTGTGAGTTTATAGGGATAAAATGTCAATATCTTATGCAATATTTTCCTCACCGTCGAATATGGGATATCTGTTTAGCGTGCTATTGCGTGTGCACTGCTGGTACCCTGCACAGTAGTCATCTCCTGTTCCACAACAGCAGTTGCAACTTCTTCAACGTGTTGCTGCCTGATTCGTTTGCGTCTCCGGCCTGGTTGCACTCCTAGAGTTCTGGTAGATTCAAATCGTTTAATCATTTTCCGTAAGTTAGTTATGCTCATCGGTCCTCTTCGTAACGTTTTCAATCGCCGGAATTCACAAAGGGCAGCACTTGCATTGTCGCTCTTCTGATAAAACAACTTGACTAATAACGCCCGGTCAGGCAGAGTAAGCGTCATCGTCAGGCCATTCGTTTGTGAATAATGGGAAATCCTCAGCCTTGCCTTTTATTGTCATGATTGCTCAACACGGAACGTGCTTATGAAAACGTATTCATTGTTTTCTTGAAATAAGCGCCCCCTCTGGCGACTTTTGGTACTATTTTTTTTTTTGCAGAAATCGAAACTGCATGTTCCACTAAGTGTATACTCCAAAATGTACTGCATTTGGCCTAATAGAATTCCCGCTAGCGAGCTCTGAACACCTTACGTTATTTCTTGCCCAACCGGTATATTAATTTAATGAAATTTAAGTGGGTAAAATACGGGGAAAATGGCAGTGTTCGTTAATTTATTCAAAATGGCGGCATGCGAAGTGAGCCATGTTGAAATCTCCATCGAAGTTAAGTTTCCTTAATTTTATTTAGTGATATTTATTAAGGTGACCAGATTTTCAAAAGGCAAAATCGGGACACTCTCAAATGACCGGAACTGGAAGTGAATGCATACAGCCAAGCTACTTCAAATGAACTCGGGAATGACCGGAAGTGATGTGTTTTGATTATCAAAATTGAACTGGAAGAAAGAAAGCAAGTAAAATATACAAATGAAAAACTTTTTATTGGAACTTTTATTACATCTAGCCGAGTTTTTTCACTTTTCCAGATATTCTTCATGAGAGAAAAATACTCTGAGAAAAAACGGGACAACCCGGGACCTTTTATTCAAAATCGGGACAAATCCGGGACATTTATTCAAGCCGGGACAAAGAGTCAAAATCCGGGACATCTGGTCACCTTATATTTACAAATATCCAAAGATTTTTTGTAGGTGATTATTGTTAACAATAACACATAGATATTAATTTAATAAAATTTAAGTGGAAAACTTATAAGATCAACACAGTTTCGAAGTTATTTTCTAAGTAGCTTTTGGCGACGGGAAATTGAAATAAAAAGTCAATTACCGTACTGTATAATGAACTGTACATTGTATATACTGTATGTTTAATGTACTGTAATGTATATTATAAACTAGTTTCGTTTGAATTTCATCAGCCTGAAATTCATTTGGACCTCCCCCGCTCCCAAGTCGTTGCAGGACTAATGTTATGGTAAACTCTTGTATAATATGGTCCCACAAATGTATAACTTGGGGGCATGAGAGATGACCATTTCGTAGGGAAGTGTGAGGTTGTAACCATTCTAAAATAAGGGAAGGAAGGGTATTGCTCCTCTTCATCTTAGATCAGATTAAAGTAAAAAGAACTAAAGAATTAATCCCCCTACCCCAACACCCCCTCACTGTCCTCCACTTTCGCCCCCTCCACTTTCGCCCCTTAAATTTTTGCCCGTTCCACTTTCACCCCGGTGCCATTATATGATAATTTCACTTTCGTCATGTATATTTTATCAAGGCCCTGAAGAGAGGCTAAGGCTATACGCAAGTAACTTGAATACAACATAGCCAGGGTTTCAAACTGTGATGGTACTTCAAGCAATGTTTTTCACGAATAATCACCCAATTGTTTTAAGTGGTTTTTAGTGGTAGGCGATTCCCTGAAAAATTTAATCGAATCTGAGAGGGTCAGAATCGATTATTGCGAAAAATTGAATCTATTTTAAAAACTATTAAAATTAAATCTGTTTAATTGTAATTTATTTCTATGGTTAAAAGAGTAGCAAAATAAACACATAGAAGCCATTCATGAATTTTTATTTAATAACAAACGATAACAAACATGTTGTGAAGCAGGGTGACCAGATTGGGCGATAAACCACAAATTGGGCGTTTTTAAATGGCCATTTGCGCCTAAAATTTGATTTGTGCGCTTTGCGGGTTTTTTTGCGAATAAATAAAAAACATGCGACTTTTGGGCGAATCATAATGAATTTGGGCTATTTGTGCGTTATTTGTTCAGATGGCGCTTCGGTAGCAGTATCAGTCATGAGATAAGTCTAAAACTCATAAGTCATACAGGCTGACGCATACCCAATGAGATATACAGGCCCCGGTGCAGATAAGTCACCTGACCATACTAGTCCGAGAAACAATGTAACCCTCATTGTTTTCATCTTGGATTTTAACAATTGATATTTTTTCGTTTGTTGGAAAGAATGAACGTTGGATTGTTGGCCGGACTACTATGATCAGGTGACTTTTCCACGCCAGGGCCTGTCTTTCATGTTGGCCCGTAGGCTGACGTCATATTATATTATCCAAATCCACATATAATAAAAATATTACTGTAATATTGTCATATGCTGCCAATATGTGATCAAACAAAACAAACTACTATACATTATATATAGGGGATCATGATCATGAATAGTTTATAGTATAATTAGTTTAGCACCATACTCGTACTGCACCAACGATAGATAACCACAAGCAAAATAGACGATATTGACAGAAACAATATTTAAAAATGGGAAAATGGACAAAATATCCAAAAAAGTATCAGAAAGACTGGGAAAATGAAAAGGAGTTCAAAGGTAAGATAAAATAATATGGAACTTAATTAATACAGTAGAAAGGGTATTTTCTGTAATGACATGTGTTAAAACAAGACTAAAAAATCGTATGAGTCTCACTTCACTTGAGTCTATAATGATTATTAAGATTCATAACACTGTGATAAAAAAATGTTGTAATGAATTTATTCCTTCACAAACTATGTTATCCCGTTTTGACTCAACAATATATGCAAGTAAAAACAACAAAGATCAAGAAGATGGTAAAGAAAATGAATTGTTTACTGTAGTTGAAATATTATAAGTTTAAAAAAATTTTAATGTAAAAAAAAAAATTTTGTAAATTTTCGTTTTAATTAATTTTAATTTTTTTTAACTTCTTTTAATTTTTCAATTTTTTAAGAGAAACGTTGTATTTATTTTTGGGCGATAATTTTGGGCGTTTTACAAATATTTTGGGCGCTTTTGGGCGTAATTTTTGCCAAACGAGGGCGCTTTTTAACGAGAGGTATCTGGTCACCCTGTTGTGAAGCAGAAACATTATAACAGTGTATTGTGAAGCAGATAAAAAAAGTTATATTGATTGATTATTTGGTATTATGGAATCGGGAATCGCCCACCACTAGTAAACTAAACAAAGCCGTGGGTTTGCATCCCACGATTTTCAAATTCATCACGGAAATTCGAAAGGAACAGCTCAAACAAGAAGGTTATTATTTAAATTATTATCATTATTAATATTACAGAAATCCATAAAGGATTAATAGCACATCAACAAACATCAATAAGAAAACTAAACCGTATGCTTTTTTTTTTTAAACCTTTTATTAATATTTTATTTAAGGTTTATTGTTGTTGGCCAATGCTGGGCAAAATCCGCCCGTACAAAAGAAAAAGTACAGAGTCATTGAAACAAGACATCAAAATATTAGGAATCAATTCATCAATGGAACAAAAAGTCTCATTGAATACATTGATGCAGCGAGTCATTTGTTACGGGAACCGGACATTTACCAAACTGCTTCCGTATCGTTCTTGTTCAGAGAAATTTTTGTAATTAATAACTATAAAAGAAAAACAACTAACTATTCACATACGGAAAATAAAACTAAAATAATGCAAGAGTGTAAAAATTAAATAATAACTTAAATACTTATGTGAATAATAACTAATAATAAAAGAAATAGAACAAAATTAAATATTTATTCAAGGTAAACAATAACATAAATTTGATGGTGTAGGACTTTCAATTCAATCGGAACCATAATTAATGCGTCAGGGTAAACGAAGCCGGAGATAATATTAAATAATAAAGAATTAAGATTGTGGACAGCGTGGTGATAAAGGTTTCATCCCGGGTCCCATCCGATGCTCGCATGGAAACATCGCTAGATCAAGCTCGAAAATCCACCAAAAAAGCTGAATTAATAGGAATCAACATCGACTGATCTTTATAAAAAATTTTCACAAAGAAATATTATGACACTCGATTATAAAATTGTAAAATAAGGCATTTTCGCCGCCATCTTTGATAACATCGCAAATTCCGTTATCACTTAACGTCGGAGAAGTTAAAACATCCGCATCAATATTAACAAGCTCGGAAAATTTAGATTGAAAATTCAGCTTACTTTTCAGGATTTCCCACTCTTCAAACCTTCAAATTCGCTATCTTCTTCAGGTGGGACTGCAAGTTCAGTTTCACTTTCGTTTGTATTACTTATGGCACTCTGTTGGTGACGGCGGAAACCAGTCCAGTTAATCATAGATCACGATGGTGATAACTTAAGGCAAATGGACAAAATGCAACCAGACAAAAAAAAATGCAACCAGGCCGCTCATGCAAAAAATTTTCATTTTTAGTAAAAATTTTTAGGTATATTTTCACTTTAGTATAACATGATTCTTTACATAGTATAACTGAAATGAAAAAATTTTAAAGGACTTTTCAAGCACTTATCAAGGATTTCTCAACACTTTTCAAGGATTTATAAATAATTACACACACGTTATAAATAATTTATTTTTAACACACACGTTATAAATAATTACAACACTACACTGATGTTGCTTAACTTCACAGAATTTGTGTTCAGTTAAAACCCACCAGGCCACAGCTTCCCCCCCCCCCCCCCCCCAAAAAAGTTAGGTAAAGTTAGATTAGGTTAGGTTAGGATGTTAGATTAGGTAGGTTAGCCATAACCTAATCTTATGCACATCATTCCCCAAAAAAGGTAGTTCACAAATATTTGTTTCTCTTTGGCCAACATTTTCATAGTGCCCAATGAGTTCTCTGTTTAAGTTAGTTACCCACTTTCTTCACTCCTGCTAGCACACCAATGATCCTAACGAGGGAAGGGGGGGGGGTTAAAATATTCGCCAGTTAAATTGTTTTCAAGCCACTGTGGGCAACAAATCTTCGGTTTCTGTGAAAGCAGGTAAATTTTTGTTAATATACGATTTGCTTTGGTGTTTTCAATATTGATAATTCTTCCAAATTAGTTTATTATAGTAATTGAATACATATTTCACAACACATGTGACTTTGAATAACTTTTTGGAAACTGGAAGTTTCCCAGTAAATTGTCATTATTTTATTAACCCTGAGGAAGGGGTTTATTGGCACTGTGTATGTCGGGGTTAGTTGGCACTAGTGACAACTAACCGCGTTATTACAATGTCAGGCTATTTTTTTGAAAATAATTACTACACTCTACTTAAGAAGACATATGTTTATACTACATGAAACAGTGGTGGCACCAGCGTAATCTTTTGCTTTTATTGTCCATAGACTATAATACTATTACTTTATGATGCAAGTAATACTTCCTTGTGTACTTTGCTTTCAGAAAATGCCAAGAAATCAGAAACGCAAGACCAACAGGGCCAATATCCCTTCTGATGTCATTCTGAGAGCTGTCGAGGCCAACGAGAGACAGGCCGTGGCACTACGTCATAGCTGGGAAATCACGTGTTCAACAGAGTCCCAGCTGAAAAAAAGTAACGCTAGCTTCCCTGGAATTTGAAGCAACCCTACCTCCTTATTTGATTGCCTATTCAATATCAAATATAAGATTTAACTAGATCTAAAAAATATTTATTGAAACTTTATTTACTGAAATGTATATTAGAATTATCCTTTTGGACACAAATTCTAAAAAGTTTGATTTATTATTTATTTTTTTTATTTATTTTTTATTACTTATTATTTAAAAGATGTTTTAGAAATAATTATATAATAGCATCTTATTAATTATAAAATTCTGAAAACTAATCATTATGTAGCATCCAATAAATAATAAAAAGACTATGGCAAATCAAATAATTACAGAATTTTATTTGAAAAAAAAAATTGCAAACAGTCTTATTTGTACACAAGCATTATGTCATTTGTAAATGCAAGTTTTTATAACTTGAAAAATATTACAATTCAATAAATTATAGAGAAAAACTTTTATTTGAAGGATTTATGGAAATATAATAAGTTGCAAAAGAAAATAAGATCTGACTTAAATTAAAAACAAAACAGATTCGGTTGACTGGAGTGACTCCTGTTTATAAGATTAAATTCTCTATCTTATGACATTATAATGTCTTCTAATTTTTGAATTGTTTTCAACCCATAAATTTCTCACCTGTAAAATTTGTTGAGTGTGGTAATAAATTTCTTAATGAGTTGTTAAAGAAAGAACCATGCATTTGAGCTCAGTCTATGCTCACTTTCCAATAATTGCATAAATCCAATGTAATAATCAGTAACATTTTACTGCCTGTACCTGCCAAACCTGCTAAATCATCAATTTGATATTTTCTAACATCAGATATTTAAACTGCAAGTTATCAGTTGTTTATAAATCTGTGATGACCTGTCAATCTATCTAGGCCACCTCATTTTGGAGGCCATTTTCACAGCTATTTCAGATGTGAGCTGGCCCAACACTTCCTATAACTACAGTTGGCTAGTATGGTTGTGTGTGGAAGAGTTAACAGACAGGTAAAATTTCTATAGAATTCAAACAATGGATAATGGAGTTAATCCTTTATGGCGACCCGTCGAATCTCTAATGATCGACACGAGATGGCGCCACCAATCGTAATCCCGTAACTGCGAGATTGCACCGGATCGAACTCTCACTTTCAGGTTCCACAGGACAGTCACTTCGCTCTCGACAGCTAGCTGACACACATCGCTACTGCAATCGCAACGACCAAACAGTCAGTCGCGAACCTCTATTATGCATTCATTATTGTTTTAACATATTGTTAAATTTAATTAGTATTAATTGTAGGATAATTATATTAGTTGATCATTAAAATATGGAGTCAGATATACACCAGTCTCAGATGCATCATTAATTAAGCCACAGCACTGAACAAAACCACTACATTAGTGACCTAGACGTGATCGCCAACAGCCACGTGGAGCCCGGAACCAAGGGGTACAAAACGACCGCCAACGATCACCAAAAAATAAAAATCAATGGCAGGTTAACCACGTTCACCAACCACGATCATCCAGGTAGCAGACCGACCCGCAGCCTGCAAGACCGTCAGACCCATCACCGACCCCACGTGGACCCGAACAAAGGCCCAGCGATAGACCCCTTGGCCAGCCGTCAGCCGACAATCACGAGATCGCCAAACCACGAGAAAACAGCAAGCTCCGACCTCGCAGAACCAATTGCCCTACAAGGTAAATGCAGTTCACCTTAGCGACACATTTTTCTGTCACTCAAAAAAATCACCTTAACGCAGGCGCTAAATGTGTCGTAAATCAAGATGCGGATTGCACATGGTAGAACCCCCCCCCTTCTCTCAAAACCAAACAAAGAATTTCCTGGCCCACCAAACCAAAATGCCCGTCGACGAAGCCCAAAATTCCAATACACAAATCGCTCGGGTAGTGATCAAGCTTCCCCCATTTTGGAAAGCGAATCCCAACCTATGGTTCGCACAATTAGAGGCTCAATTTGACATTGCAAATATTCGCGCGGACGCCACGAAATTCCACCACGTGGTGGCTGCCATTGAATGTAGTGTCCTCGATTCTGTCCACGACATCATTTTGAATCCACCAGATAAGGACAAGTATTAAACCCTAAAAAAACGAATCATAGAGATTTACGCCGAAAGCGAAGCATTAAAAATTAGAACACTCCTGCAAGGTCTGAAGTTGGGAGATCAACGGCTGTCCCACTTGCTTTCACGTATGCGCGTCCTGGCTGCCAACCACCTGAGTGACGATTTACTCAAGTCCCTCTGGTTGGAGTAGTAGACATCCAGGAATAGGCGCTTATTAATGAGGTGGGCGTGGCCTAATCCAGCTAATCAGTGTGCAGGATTCGCATCCCTTGTCCCCACCACCCCTACCCCTTCCTGCACAGGCGTTCAACCAATCTGCGTGCAGAAGGCGACTCACGTGACCCACCACCTCACCTCCCCTGTTTTGGGCGTTGGTCTTTTAATTAGGCGTTGGCCTTTATTTGGGCGTTGGCCTTTTAATTTGGGTGTAGGCCTTTTAATTTGGGC
>JAHWFO010072220.1:2805861-2970952 GCA_023313115.1 Rhysida immarginata
AATGTAAATGATTCCATTTAAAAATTTCAAAACAGTGTATATAAAGTTTTTTTAAAAACAAAAAAAGTTTTAAAAATGAACCCAGAAAGACTACAGTTTATAACAAATTAAATTACTGTTGTACGACAGGTAAAAAACAAGGGGTACAAACGAAAGACTATATAGCTCTCAGGTAAAGTTAATGAAAGAGATCTCTCGTTGCTAGTACCACGATTTTTGTAAACAAAAACTCGTATCACACCCTTATGAAAGATACAATTAACTGTAATCTTAATGTACTGGTTGATTTCAAAAACTTTTTCGCGTATAGCACAAATAGAGTCTGCTGGTATGTTGTTTTTCTCGAGTTTACAAGTTGTAACTAACTCAGCAAAGTACAACAGTATAGGCCGAAATTCCACTGTTTTCATACAAATAGTATTAATTGTCCTTTTGTTCCTAGACAGCGACAAAAAGTGTGTGCCATCCGATTGTTTTTCGAGCAGTGCAAAACTCAATTTTGTAGTAGTACGATGACTAGCCAGCTCGATAAACTAAAATGTATTAGGTAAACAAAAAAAACAAAAAAAAAAACAAACTTAAACATGTGGACAAAGAAAATTGAAAAACATAACAAATTAAAACACACACACACACACATTTGATTGATGTTGGTACAAACATTTTAAATTGTTAAGAATCATCATCAACAACATAATGACCTGAGGGTAGTACTTCTGAAACAAGTATAAATGCTACTTGCTATTGGCATAGAGCTTCCTATGATTAGGTTTAAAAAAGTGTGAAAAATGTATATGCATCAATGCGAAAAATTTATATTCCCAATCAACTACTTCATCGTCAACTAGATGAGAATTCACCATGAAGTCTGATGGTATGACAAAAAGACGTCCCATTTTAACACACACGTTAGGTAATGGTTGAATTAGATGATAGGCTTTGCAAAATATATGATACGAGTCGGGTAAATCAACCTTTAATAAGGATTATTGGATTTCAAAGGCAAAAGTTTCGAGATCTTCCATTTCACTCAAACTAGATAACGTATGACTAGCGGTACCACCACGTCCGTATTTTGTAACTGTTGTTTGATACTGGAAAAAAGAAACATAGGGACATACTTTATAGTAAGTGCTACTTGGCAATACGTATTCCAGCAAACGCGTTGTAAGACAACGTTTGTCATAGAGTATTTTCACATAAAGCTTCACTTGAACATAAGCAAAAACGCTCTCACAAGTTTTTAATTCTGCCAGTATACAATCAAGTTTTGACTGAGCCGCCTCTCTACAATTTTCAAGCACTTGGTAATCAGGACTCCGTTTAAAGAGGCTGTTGCACGTGAGATATTTAAACCCTTGTTTATAAAACCCGAAGCGTTTAATACATTTTTTCAATACGTTAACTCGTATAGTATAGGCATAGCGTTGGTATTCAGTTTTGTCGCTGTCGAACTAAGGAGAAAGAGAGGATGCACACCATTCAGAGATTGAATACACGAATGCTGGTTGAAATGTAAGGAAAAAATATTTACCAGTTTTGATGGGTTTCGGCCTACCGTCTTGTCGGCACGTGTATTATAAGTAGGGTCGGCGAATTCAGAACCGTCTTCACCCTCTATATCACCGGATTCATTCGTACACAGCGGGGCAAATAGGTCATCCAATGTCGGTTTATCACCTTTGTTCCCTAAATGCTCTACAGCTGGCTGTGTGTCTTCTACTGTCGTTGCAAGGGCAAGCGGAGATGGACTGCGATGACGCTTGATTGGTGTGGTACATCGAGGTATGGGGCTTCCAGTAATTGTGGTATAATGGAATGGTTTACGCCACTAAAAAACAATAAATACATATTAACCAATGTCATCACAAGTAAAAAAAATATATCTCCCCAGCTCCCATTCAACAACAAGAGCTCCAAACATGAAAGTGTTTTATAAAACATTCAAAACATGTATATTTTTTTTTATAATAACCTGTGACACGCGGATAAACTCCCCGGCATGGACTGAGGTTTTAGAATTTGGAAAGGAACCACATGAAACCTCCGTAGTATCGTTGTTTACCTGAAAAGCGAAAAAACAAGTCCAGGAATCAAAAAAAAAAAAATTAATTAAGGTAAACCTATAAAGAAACATCCCCAAACGGCCGCGAATACGAGTAATAGATGTAGATAAGGAGTTTATGTAACATAAATATTTCACAAACTTGTCAATTTATTCCAGCTAGTAATTTATGAAGTATATATTTCACAAAAAATTGTTTAAAAGAAAAATAGTTATATGTTCCATAGTATCAATTTTAAATACAACATGACCGTCTGTTTGCTTCCATTTAAAAAAAAGAAGAAATTTAAGCATAAGATATTCAAATTGTTAATAATGCAGTAACGGGAAATGTGAATGAACAATTTCTAGGGTCTGAACACAATTTTTATTAGTAATGTATAGAAAATAATAAAAGTAACTTAAAATAATAAAGAGACACTTGAAGTATTTTTTTTTTTTAACACACCTTATAACGATTCCAAAATCGATTTAACATCGAATGTTTTTGGAAACATCGAATTTTTTTATCGAATGTTTTCGGAAAAACGTAGATGTATTTGACAATCGAATGTGTTTGGATATAGTTTTCTGCAAATCGCTCAGCACTACCGTTATCTTGCACCGTTACTTTATAGGCTTACCATCAACTTAAATAAAAAATAATTACCAAGTCTGGTGATGAATTAGAACGATAGAATCCAGGTTTCGGCGAAAACACGGGTGAAATAGAAGTGTTTTGAAAATCTGTTGTATTCTGTGCTGCCACTATGTACAGGAAGATAGGCCGATAAACTATTTTAGCTTTTAGACATAAAGAAAATCCCCCACCACATTGTTAAGAAAACGTGTAGGAAACAAAAAAAAAAAAAAAAAAAAAAAGCAAACATATTTCACTCACTTATTATTATAATTACACAGGGTAGTTGTCTCAAACGTTAATTTTTTAGAGGTACGTACAGAAATACGCAATGCCGGAACGCGTTGAAACAAAGCACGTGCACAGAAAACTAAGAGATAAGAAACAAAAAGCGAATTAACATTGTAACCGCACAACTTAAGTGTTGTTAATTGTAATAAAAACAATAAAAATAAAAACGCAAAAAAGTCACCTGTATTGATCAATAGAGTATCAACCTCTCAAACAAATTAAAATGGGCGAGGAAGACTGTACAAAACAAAGAAATGGCAACGGAAATTAAACTCTCGTAAATTAAGAAGTGACTTAAGAAAAACGTATAAATTCATTTTTATAAGAAAATAAAAAATAAATATATACTCACAGGGAAATCGCTGAAGCTGAATGGTGTTGAAAACAAAGATTCAAAGAATGAAATCGTAAGGAAACAAAAAGACGCACTTAATGGCCGACTTTTTACAACGAGAAATGAATAAGGAATGAAAAACATAACATGGCTGTTGACAAACCATGACAGAGGGCGTTAATCAAAAATTAGCCAATCACAACACAGAAGACGTATTCAAGGTGAATGAGGAAATACACCAATCATCAAATGCGAAACAAAGAGCCCAAGGGCCAAGGCTAGATGTGACCTAGAAACAAAAGCTTTTTACCGCCTGAATGTATGTGAAAAAAGGAGATGGATGCTAACAAGTAAAAACGAAACAGATAGACAAACACGTACTTTTTAAGGAAGTTTTTAAGAAAACCCTGTGAAATATGTAAACAATTTCGAAAATCATTAGAAAATTAAACAAATGTAAAACACCAGCAAAAATAATGAATGGATGTACAGTCGGAAAAAAAATAAATATTTTTTTTTTTTTATGTCTTGTTAAAAAATGTACATATGTATGAACAATTAAGTAACAAGGCAATAAAAACAAAGGCATCAAACATTACTGAAACCCACGTACATTAATGCAGAAAAAATTTAATATCTGTGTCAATTGTGCTGAGAGAAAAACTTTTTATATATTTTTATTTCATTTTTTTTTTTTTTTAAAAAGATGGCTCTTAAAAGACGGGCCTTAAAAGAATATATTTAAAACGTGCATGGAAAAAACGTGAAATTTGCCACAGAGATATAACCAGAGACGCGAAAAACGTCCATTAGGGCATTTGTTCAAAATGTAAAAACAAACTATGCATAGCAAAATTATGCTGGAAACGCCATAGAGTTAGGAAAACCACTCAAAAAATTTTGAACTTTTAAGAGAATTCACTTATGAGAAATCAATCCATGTACAGATTTCACAAACGTGAAATTTAGCTCGCTAGCAAAATCAACAGAGTGAAAAACGACTTTAACAAAATCAAACGTTCATCTCAAAAAAAACATTTTGCTGAATGGATGTACAGTCGGAAAAAATTATTTTTATGTCTCTGTTAAAAAATGTACGTATGGTTGAACAATAAAACAGGGCAATAAAAACATATGCATCAAAACATTACTGAAACGGAAAATTGAAGTTTTTATTAAACAACATTAAAACGAAAAAAATTTGAGAGATGGAACAAAAAATGAAATTTATTAATACGAAAAATATATAAATTTATTATTAAGACGTGTTGGTACAGAAAAATCATGTCGCGTATTGTGAAATATTGCAATGAAAGATGAAAATGCAGTTGAGGCTGAGACAAAGAGAACTTTAATCCTATAATGGGCTGTCCACCCCTTAGTGAAAGAGGAGGATAGCAAAACAGCCCTAAATTCATATTTAATACGTTTCAGAGAAAAAGAAAAACAGAAGGTTTGGAAGGGGTCACCGAGAGAGAGGTCAACAAAACCAAATGTCAAAAGGTCACGGATAGAAACAACTCTGACCCCAAAAGAGCACTCTAGATGTTTCTGAAACGATGCGGAAAGCACGTGAACGTCATCATCACCATGACAACATGACGTCAACGGTTATCGCGGGAAGATTCGTATCTTTAGACATACACTCAGAGATCTGCTAGCCGAGTAACTATCCACACACAAACGCTGACGTCCAAGCTCTGAAAAAAGAAGATTAGAAGTAGAAGACTGAGAAATGGAAAACGAACGGGAAAAAAACCCAGCACAACATTGTAAGTTGAGAAATTCACATTTATTTATTTATTTATTTATTTATTTTATTTTTTATCTCATTAACGAAGTATAACTTTCTCTCTCTCTCTCTAGTACAAGGTGTCACCGTCAGAGCAAATACATTCAAAACGGAGAGTGGTTATATATACTACAGCGAGATAGCATTTTGCGGATTGTACGAGGTACGAAAACTCGAACGGACCAAAAGACAGCTGGATATATACGGTTATAGACTCGAAGCCCATTATTCTTTTTTATTACCCGAAGAAAACGAGATAAAATTCAGTCAGGGTGATTGGGAACGACTCAAATCCATCAATTACACATTGCCGGGCCGTAAAAACATTTTTTCAGGCCATCTACCGTATTCTGCATTACCTGGGATCATAAACCATTGGAAACACGTCACCACGCGATTTTATGCATACGGCGGACTTCACTGTCTCGTATTAAGCCGATTACTCGGTGTGGAAGTGACAAACGCATAAAGGCTCTTACCAGCCTTGGCCGAAAATACGTGGATGAATCCTATATTCCGTAACGGAGCCAAAAGAGTCCATTATGAAACACCGAGCGCCGCATATTCATTGGCTGTAATGCTCGAGATTGAACATTTTACCGACGGTAAACCGAAAACATGCGAGATGGGTACCGAAACAAACTTTTCTCCCCCACCTGATGCACAGTGACTCCGACGACGACGCCAGCGCTGACTACGCGATTGAAGATGACAACGACGAACTCTTCGAGAGAATTGCAGAGGACGAAATCGACCTAGGCCGAACGTGGAGAAACCCAAACGAAGTACGAAAAGAAGAAAACAAACAAACAAAAAAAAAATAAAAAAAATTGAAAAAAGAATGAAAATTTGAATAAAGATTGAAAATTTGAATAAAAGTATGAAAAAATAAAAAAAAAAGGCAAATGGGGGGAATGACACAAGGTATTTGTGGAGGAGGGTACTGGGATGTGAAACCAGGTTTCACATCCCAGCACCCTCCTCCCCAAATACTCTGTGTCAGGCCCTTACAAGCAGGTCCAAAACGACCAACGCCCCAAGAAAAGCCAACGCCCCAAGAAAAGCCAACGCCCAATAAAAAGGCCAACGCCCAATAAAAAGGCCAACGCCCAATTAAAGGCCAACGCCCAAATAAAAGGCTTACGCCCAAATTAAAAGGCCTACGCCCAAATTAAAAGGCCTACACCCAAATTAAAAGGCCAACGCCCAAAACAGGGGAGGTGAGGTGGTGGGTCACGTGAGTCGCCTTCTGCATGCAGATTGGTTGAACGCCTGTGCAGGAAGGGGTGGGGTGGTGGGGGACAAGGGATGCGAATCCTGCACACGGATTGGCTGGATTAGGCCACGCCCACCTCATTAATATGCGCCTATTCCTGGATGTCTACTACTGGTTGGCATGTCTTCTTTCTAATATACAGGCCATTCTAGCTGCGTCGAACGAAAAACTTCCCCAGTTAGCTACCATGGCTGACAAAATTCACGAGCTGGCTCTTCCCCTACAAATAAACGGCACGGAGACACTACCTTCCCCAGCTCCAACAGCAGATCGCGGAGCTTGCCAGACAGGTGGAACTATTACATGCTCGCTTGGACGAGCCACGCAGACCCCAACCGCGGTCCTCCACCCACCCTCGTAGAGCAAATCGCTCCAAATCCCGAACACGAACGGATGAGAAACAAGATGCACAATGCTACTACCATTCAAGTTTCGGCGAAAAAGTGCGCAAATGGGCCCCCCCCCCCCTGTGCTCGTACCAAAAGACGGAAAACCGACTGGGCGGCCACTTGAGGCTACAAGTGGTGAACGCCAGATAGAGCGAATCTTCCTTGCCGAACCAACGCCTCTTTATAGGAGGCGTTGGCCGAACCCGCATCCAAGCTTCAATTCTTAATAGACATCGGTGCGGACGTATCAGTAATACCTCGCGACACTACGCGTCAACCAACTCAACAAACCAGATGGTACTCTACGCCGCTAATGGCACAAAAATCCAGACCTATGGCACCAGGTTGCTCAGCCTGAACCTCAAATTAAGACGTTCGTTCGCCTGGCAATTTATAATGGCAGACGTAACTCAGCCCATCATCGGGACGGATTTTTTGAAGCACTTTATTCTATTGGTCGACGTACGCAACCACTACCTCGTGGACACCATGGCACAGCTTCATTCAGCGGGCCACACGACACGCACCCCAGCCACCATTATACGTCTCTCGCTGCTCCCCGACCAAACCACGTATAATTTAATTCTGGCGAACTACCCCAGCATTACAAATCCCTCACTGCTGTCCAAATCCACACAGGAACCGCTCGTCTTCCACCACATAGAAACGACCAGCCCACCTGTTTTCTCAAAACCCCGCCGCCTGTCCACTGACACTCTAATCAACGTGCGGAAGGAGTTTGACTACATGCTCGCTCAGGGCATTATTCGACCCTCCAAAAGCCCATGGGCCAGCCCCCTCCACATGGTAAAGAAACCCAATGGGGATTGGCGCCCCTGCAGCGACTACAGCCGCCTGAACAACGCCACAGTTCCGGACAGATACCCTGTCCCCCACATCCAGGACTGTACACAAATGCTTTATGAAAAGAATATTTTCTCAACCATTGACTTGGCAAGGGCGTATAATCAGATCCCTGTATTCCCCGAACACGTCCCCAAGACCGCGATCACGACTCCCTTCGCATTGTTTGAATTCGTAACAACCCCGTTCAGACTCAGAAACACTGGACAAACGTTCCAACGTTTCATCCACCAAGTATTGTCGGGATTAGATTTTTGCTTCCCGTATTTCAACAACATATTAGTAGCGTCGATTAACGAGAACGACCATCAGCAACACTTGCGCCAGGTTTTTGAGCACCTTAGCACTTACCATCTGAAGGTGAACCCTAACAAATGCGTTTTCGGAAAAACATCTGTCACCGTCCTGGGCCACCTGATCACTCCCGAAGATGTCCGCCCCCTCCCTGATAAGGTACAAGCCATATTAGACTTTCCAAAACCCGACACGGTAGGCCAACTGAAACGCTTCCTTGCTATGATAAACTTTTATCGGTGTTTCCTCCCCAAGGCTGCTCTAACCCAATCCGAGTTGACCAGGTACCTTCAGGGCTCGACCAAAAACGACACGCGCCCCATACAATGGAACGACGAAGCATCACAAGCTTTTGAGAAATGCAAAGCTGATCTTATGACCGCGGCTACCCTCAATTACCATGCCCCTCATAAACAGCTGTCCTTTATGGCCGACGCATCTAACGTCGCTATAGGAGCAGTCCTCCAGACCCAGGAGAATAACACATACAAACCCCTGGCCTTCTTCTCGCGTAAACTAACAGCCACCGAGCAAAAATACTCGACATACGATCGCGAGCTCCTCGCCATCTATTCCACAGTCAAATATTATCAGCACGAGCTTGAAGGCCGTGTATTCCCCATTTATACCGACCATCGCCCCCTGACCTTTGCCCTAACAAAAAAATCAGTCACCTGTTCACAACGGCAACTCCGCCACCTTGATTTCATCGCGCAGTTCAGCACCGACATCAGACACGTCTCCGGCACCGACAACGTGGTCGCCGACGCCCTTTCCCATGTCGCTGAACTGCACTTACCCTCCACTGATTATCCAGCCATTGCCCAGGCCCAGGAGAATGACACTGAGCTCCAGGCACTGTTGAACTCTAATGACACCTCATTAATTCTATGACCCATACAGCTGGACTCGGCACACAGCATTTATTGTGACACCTCAATCAGCAAGGTGCGACCATACATTCCAACCGATTTCCGATGCCAGATCTTCAACACCATCCATAACCTGGCACATCCCGGCGTGCGTGCCACCAAGCACCTCATCCAGGAACGTTTGGTGTGGCCGAGCATGGCAAAAGACATCACGGCATGGGCCAGAACTTGCGTGGAGTGTCAGCGTTCCAAGATTCACCGGCACAACCACAGTCCCATTCAACAATTCGCCCCCACGAACCAGCGCTTCGACCATGTACACATCGATCTCGTGGGCGCCCTCCCCCCCCTCCGACGGGTACCACTACCTCCTAACCTGCACCGACAGATACACACGCTGGCCTGAAGCGACCCCGCTCGCCGACATCAGCGCTGAAACGGTCGCACGCACCTTCATCTCTACCTGAGTCGCACGTTTCGGCGTACCCAGAGTCATCACCACCGACCAGGGCCACCAGTTTCAGGCACATCTCTTCACGACACTCCAATCCCGGCTTGGCATTCATCAGATCCGTACGACGCCATAACACCCCGCGTCAAATGGATTGGTAGAGCGTTTCCACCGCACGCTGAAGCAGGCATTGCGCTGCCATAAACACCAATGGACCGAGGCTCTTCCAATCGTGCTACTCGGAATTCGCTCCGCATTCAAAGAGGACATTCAGGCCACAGCCACGGAGATGGTATACGGAGAAACCCTCCGACTCCCTGGCGAATTCCTTCACCCTCCGAGCACCACCAACACCGACCCGGCGGAGTTTCTCCAGACTCTCTGGCAGACCATGGAGACACTCCGTCCTGCACCTACAACAAGCGCAGTCAACCACACCTACCAGGATCCCTCCCCCTCAAGTGACAACCCGCTCCGGCCGGCACGTCAAGTTCAACCTGAAATACCTGTGACACCCGTGCCGTCGTTTCTTGGGAGGGGAGTACTATGGCGCCCCGTCGAATCTCTAATGATCGACACGAGATGGCGCCACCAATCGCAATCCACTACACCTTCTTAAGAATTCCATCACTCTTTATTATTCCCTCTGCTAATTCCTTGTTCACATGAAATGAGTGTAGAAGGAAATATTTCCAAGATGCTCACCAAGGCAGGAGAAGCAACCCATAGATGATTACTCTGAAATTGTTAATATAAGATCACAATCATGTACAATATTTTTACAGAAGCTTATTCTGAAGCTGTTTATATGATCACAATCATGATGGATTTTTTTTTCAAAAGAAAATATTCAACTTTCCTGGATTTTGTTACTAGAAATCACAAAATTCAAGGACTATTTCTTATTTCTGAGTTTTTTCAAGCAGTTTTCAAGGTTTTTTAAGAAGCGTACGAACCATTTTATAATCAAAGAAGCTGCTTGCCCACTTCACCACAAACTGTGATTGTTGCACGGTGTGATGTCAGGTTTTTCAGTTATCTCTAAACACTGAAAAATAGTTTCTGTGACCAATAAAATAAGTACTGACCATTAGCCTTCTGTAACCGGCCAGGGGGGAAAAAACCGACTGACCCCTATGGCTAAACAGGTTGGGATATGTATATATTAAACGGACGTCGTAGACAGAACGCCGAAGGCGTTCGAGTAACGGAAAACAGTGACCAATGAGGTCCTTAGTGCCGAGATTAGTAATAAACATAAAATTTTCTTTAGATAACCTCTCAATTTCAGACTTCGGTGCGTGGCAAAACGAACTGTTTGGGATTGTGCGGATAGTAAAAATTAACCAACAACAGTTTTTAATTTTACCATTTTTTACTATCAATTACAACTTCTAACTTCGTAAAATCCGAATTTCGTCGTATGAACACTTCGTAAAACTTAAAATTTATTATATGGAAATTAATAGGAGGGGATCGGGATTTCAGAATTACTTTGTAAAATCCGATATTTCGTAAAAACGAGGTTCTGCTGTAGGTGAATAAGTACAATAATTTTGTAGGAATCTTTACGCATAATTGTTGGGATGTAAAGGTAAAAAGTAAAACCCAAAAAGCTCGAAAGCAGGCACTACTTTAAGTTTAATAGAAACTAGACAATATGGATATCAAGAACTTAGCTAATATACAGTGGGACCTCGCATAACGAGTGATTCGCATTACGAGCAAAACAAATTGTTTCGCATAACGAGTGAGAAGGAGATAACATAAGACAGTTTCTCGCCTTGCTTATTCTTTGAAGAAGAGTTTCTCTTAGAGGAAGATTCTCTTCCTTCTTCCCAATAACCCTCCCTGTCCTCTTCCCCTATTTAAAAAACGCTTTTATATATTGTTATAAATAATAAATTAATTACATAAATATATACTTTGAGTATTTTTTCAGCATGGAACGCATTATCATATTTTACATTGATTCCTATGGGAAAAATGGTTTCACTTAACGAGTGTTTCGCATTACGAGTAAGATTCGGCATGAATTATGCTCGTTAAGCGAGGTATCACTGTATCAGTTATATTCATTTATTTCAGATTTTGGTTAAGATATCGCCACGGCATGGACTGAATGAATGAATATTAAGACTTTTTCACAAGAATTTTTTTTTTATACTTTATTAAAATAATATCGTTATAAAGTTGCGATGATGCATGAACAATTTCCTGTAATATTTCAATTTGTTTCTTGTCTTTATTACCGGTAATTATTTTTCCCTGTAAAGAAAGAAATTAAAAAAACCAAAGAAATCTCTTGGGATTTATAGAATAAAAACGGTCACTCTAATAGATAAGATGTATTTTTTTATTCCTTCTTATGGAATAAAAAGATAAAATAATAAATTATGAAAGCCAAATAAATGACTCAAGGGGAATCTCTCAGTTCACTTTGCTCTGCCAAAGATTAACATTGGGTCATAAGTACCAGATAGGCTTAGCATGGTAGTCCATCTTACAGTGAATAGGGAGTGCAAGTCTGATATCAATCCTGGGTGATCTTCAGTCATGTGACTCGAATTGGTTCCAATAAAGTCTTCTCGCTTTGTATAAACCCAGTGTTTATAATATTAATAAGATGTGAAGTTGCTGAGTTCCTCACTGCTCAAGAAGGAGCCAAAACAGTGATTTACACATCTATCGTTTTCCAAAAGAAAAGATCCACAAACGATGGCATTCTTTTGTTAAGTAATTAAAAGTGATTAAAAATCGTTCTAATATTAATTTATAAATTATAGAATGGTATTAAATGTCTTAATAATAATATAAATTACACAAATTCACATAATAATTTCAGAGATGTCATTTTTACTGGCCGCCCGTTTCAACGTTACTAGTAGGTATATTGCGTGGTACCAATGTTTGGAACCAGCGATCTTATTTCCTAGGCTCTCGGCCCCTTCATCGTGCAAATGACGTCAGCTATGACGTAGCCACCTGCACTCCCTGTAGATTTTATTCAAATTTTTTTAGCATGTAGTACAAAGCCATATTTGATTGTTTATTTTATTAAAATTTCTTCTCCGCTGTAGCAGATAGCAATAAATATTTCCACCACTTTATCACATTTCATACTGATAAAATTAAAAATTAAACAATAAGGCATCAATTTCATATTTGTCTTTCTTTCATAAAAGAAACTATATCCGCTTTAAAAAGTAATTTTTAATTTTTTAAACAGATCAGAAGAAAATTCAAATAAAATTTCTTAATAACATCCCTTCAAGAAGTAACAGTTATTACTCTGTGCAATTATGTCATAACATCTACATATTTTGTCATTCTCATGCAGTTTCCATATACAGCATTGCCAAAAAACTGTATATAGTAGTCTCACAATCATCAGAGTTAAGAGGGACTGAGACTACCTTGGATACAAAAAAAAAGTCAGATAATATGGAGATCTGGGGCCCTATTCTCGAAATTTTCGTGTTGACAACTCGCATGAGTTGGGAGTGTCACGTGGTACAAACACGAATAATCAAACAGAATTGGTACTCTCGAAAATCAACTCCCGTGCTTTTCCTTCTCATGTGAGTTGTCAAATCACGTGAGTAGAACACTTCTGAGAGAGCAACGCACAAAAAAAAAAAAAAAGAAAAAACATGGCCGACGTATTCGCTATTCTGCATTCTATCGGAGCATTGGAATCAACGGAAAGGCGTTGTGTGAGGAGGCAATGAGCTTAACGAACACGTATTGATGCATTTGAACTTCATGAGGAACATTTTTGTCACTTATTTCGACTGTCAAAGGATTTGGCAAAAATTTTGATAGACAACCTTCGACCGATTTTAGGGGGTCAAACTCGAAGACCAATATTAAGCCTACAAACAGAGGAATAATATGCACTATCTGCACAATCGTGCGATGACTAATCACGCGACCAAGGTAAATGACATTTTTATTAATTTAGCCTTTTACTCGTAACCAAATAGAAAAGGGGTTATACAGTAAAACCCCATTACAACGTACTTCAAGGGACCTGGAAATTTGTATGTTATTCTGAGGTGTACGTTATACTGAAACTGGGGGGGGGGGGGTTGTATAGAAGAAAAACATAAGAATACATGAATGCATTTTCTGTTTCCTTTTCCTTTTTACTGCCATTACGATTTGTAATCTTTCTGTGAAATATTGAAATAATGATGCTCAGTCTAACACATTTACAAAAAATTCCCTGACTTTTCCTGGTTACATTCCCGTACCTATCCCGATCACTAGTCACCCTGTTACATGCACATAAATTAAAATAAACAAACACATAATCTTACCGTATTGAAGATGGGCAATCGTCCGTCAAGTGAAGGTCTCTAATCTAATTGCAGAACAAATTGGATCCCGACTAAGTAGCATGCGACAATTGACAATCGAACAGTGTAGTGAAAAGACACGAGCGGTCCGGGAGCAGAGCTTCCATAGCACACTCGCCCATAACGTAACCAAGGGAATTATAATGAGTTAGACGAGAAATAAGATTGATGATTGAGTAGCATGCGACAATCAACAATCGAATAGTGCATGCAGAGATTTCCGGGGTTATATATGCTATACTGACCAAACAATGAAATGTGAACTCAGCTTAATTAGCCCATTGGCCCATTTGCAACTTTCGCATGGGCTACATTGACCAATCAGTGCAAGACATGTGAACGATGTACGTTGTACTGAAGGGATAATTTAACTAAGGGGATGTACAATTAGTACGTTATTCTGAAATGTACGTTAAAATGAGGTACGTTATTCTGAAACTTTTTAGCATTAAAATACCTACGTTTGGGACGGGGATTTGAAATTTGTACGTTATTCTGAAATGTACGTTAAAGTGAGGTATGTTGTAACGGGATTTTACTGTATATCAGCTGGTGAGGGGGAGGGGGGCGCCCGCCGAGGGCTTTAAAACATCATTTCACTTACCGCGGATTGTGCAAATTAACCCTATTTGATTTGTCTGCTCCGACGCAAGAATTCAATTTCCTTCTTAAGTCATCCCATAGTTCTTCGTAAACTCGTCATCAAATTTTCCTTTATACATTCGTGTATTATTTTCAATAAAATAAAATTGCTCATCGTTTCATTGCTTTATTTTTCGTTTTGCTCATCTGTGATTCTTTTCTTTTCCCTCCATACTGAGCGATCGTTTGGGAACAGTTTCTGCTTATTTGATTGGATCTTGATAAACAGTCTCGATTCCAGACGCTTAGAAATGTCGAAACTCGTGTGAGTGTGACGTATGTACTCACCAGTCGTGTTCGTTTTGTAGTTTGAACTGCAGAATAGCAATCGTGTGAGTCGAATCTCACAAATGATATAGTGCATGTGAGATTGCAACACGAACATTTCGAGAATAGGGCCCCTGGTATTAATGGGTTATAAAACTTGATGATATCTAGCTGCATGTAAAGACTGTGTTCATTTAATAAGTACATTTGTGACATTCCAGGGAATGTCAATGTGCGTCACATGTGTCCCAGCGGAAGAATTGTAATGTTGTAATATTAAATAGCAGGGTTTTTGGTCATAATGGGAGTGTACAGGGCACCGTGGATGGTTGAAATGTGTTGTTAAGTAAGGATGTGCATTTTTCGTGTTATGGGTAGAATGATGGTGGTTGAAAGTGTATTTTTAGTTTATTTTGTGTTGGAAGCAAGGCTGAATTTTTATTATATAAGTGTGTTTTGTTGCCGTTATAAGCTGTGATTGTCACGTTTGTGTTGTGTTTAATTGTGTTGGCATTGTTATGGCGATGTGGTGATCTTTGTTGGCTGCGATCGTTGGCCTGTTGGAATTTTGGAAATAAAACAGTTCAGCCATCAACAAAGCACTCTGTTACTATAGGAATATGCTTCGTTGCAAAACTGAGCAGTTGGTATTGTTGTTTTGGGTAATTGTTTGGTTTCGTTCTAGAGAATATTGGACGCTCGCAGCGAGTAGACGTTTTCCAACGCTCCGCATGACCGTTCCAAAATTTTCTGAATGGGCAATCAATTGCTAAATGTTTTTTTTTTCCAGCGATCAAGCCGTTCGGAACTGTTTTGCTGTAGAGTTAAATGTTAGTTATTAGTTTATTGTCATCAGCTGACGCACGGACTGCAGTTTCACAATTCACTCGGATTGCTCTCCACAACAGCTTTGCGGGCGGATTTTCAATTCAAGTGGATCCACAACTGCTTCAATCAATCAGAAAACGTCAAGTTTCTGCTCATCTTTGTTGCGTTATTGGGTGAACACACTGCCGATGTCACTGAACGAACTATCAGAATGGGACATGATGAGAACGAGGTTGCGTCGAACGCGAAGGAATGGCATCACATCTGTTCGAGAAAAGCTTGCGCCGCTCGGCTGAAAACTTGGTAATGGTTTAACTAGCTGAAGAAGACTGGTGAGTGACTTTATATTCTTTTATGCGCGATTAAACGAAGGACAGTAAATTTCTGCGTCGTGGGTCATTTGGTGTGTACCTCCCGCCACACCGTCGCCGTATTCGAAAATAATCTCACTCATTATGCCGTGCTCCGCACGGGACAAGTGCCTGAACTCTATGATAGAAGATTTTTGTAAATGCTTAGCGGAGATAACGCATTTGTAATCTTAATTTAAGTTAGTTTAAGCGCAGCTGTTGTAATGACTGGGCAAATATTCCGTTCAAAGTCCAATCGTGAAACCGATGATTACGTTGAACTGGTATTGGAGAACCCTTGACTGATAAAACGCTCAGCTGGTGCATAGTACTCATGCGCCGAGTTGAAAAGCGCACAAGGTGTTCTCGCGCTGTGTACCGCAGTTAAGCCAACACCTGCCAAGAGGGGTTACAGTGCCCCCCCTCCCTTATTCTCGTCTTTAAAGGCGGCACTTGGCACAAGAGGTGCGTCTTAAAGCTTGTGGGAATACTTATTCGGGGGTGTTGGTGGTATTGGCATTGGCGTGAAACCATTCTGATAATGCTCATGGAGTGTAATGTAGCAGTTGGAACTAGGGTTGTGTTTGCCTGATTTCCCACCACAGGTGGTGTCACCAGCAAAAGTTTAGCTTTGAGTATTGCTCTTTCTTGTTCAGCAGTTTATAATATTGATTGACGTCTGATATTTATTTTGATTTGCATGCCAAGGGGCCCCTTTAGAAAGATAAATGTAACCAAGTTTGTATGTTTTGTAGTAATAGCTGACAAATAAAAACATACTGTTCACCACATAGCAACTTGTTCGAGTCGCACCTCATTTTTGAGTCCCAAACCCTTGATGGTTCCACGCCCTCCACGCAGGTCTAACAGATTAGCGTATCATATTTTGGGGAGGGGTGTGGGGTTTCCACACATTATAAAATAACACTAATGTATGTAATTACACTAGTAAGATAGACAAAAGATTTTAAATAAATTTTTTGCTACGAAAGTCTTTATCATTTTTTAGACTGATCGTACACATCGTCTCGGTTAACCGAGAGCCTCGGATAACTGTGAATCTACTGTATATACTTTAACAGATGCCACCTATAGATTTTTTTCAAAGTTGGATCAAATTATGACAACAATGTGTTTCATAATGGTTTCTTAAACTGTAATGGCACTTCATCACAAGATCACAGATGTGAATAATAAGAACGTTGGATAGGATGAAGAGGTGCAATTTACTTGCCTGTATGTTCTCCCGATTAACACCTTTAGACTTTTATCTATGGAGGAATCCCCCATGTTGTTCCTGGTCAGCTATACTAGCAGCCATTTGGGAGGAAATTGAAACTGTGTGTAGCAATCTCACGAAATACTTTAGCCAGTGTCAACCAAGGAGCAGCTTGCTTTACCAGTACGTGTCTGGAAGTTAACGGCAACTACTTTGAGTATCTCTTGAAATAGTCAAGATCAAGGGTAAGATGAATTCATCTCGTGAAAAGTTTATATTAAAATTTATAATCTCTTTTTTGGCAGACTCTTATATAGTTGCAGTTAATTCCTTACTTGGACAAGATAAAAGCATGCAAATAAATCAAATAAACAAAAGAACACGTGAAGTAGATTTTTTATAAAAGCTTCATTTAGACATTGTACTCTCTTCATTAACGTTTTCATTGATGGAAAACAGTCTAATTTAACAAGTGGATGTTTAAAGAGAGTGAAATATTAATTTCTGCAGAATATAATCAACATAAAATTAAAGTTCACAAAACAGAATCAATTTTCAAGCCTACTAAGAAATTTTACATTTTTCAGAAATAATTATATGAGTTCTATATAAAATTTACATTCATGTAAAATTTGTTAAGCTCTGGAGATCTCTAAATAAGTTCTACAAGAGCTTATAAATATTTTATCTTCTCTGTATAAAAATATGGTGTAAGCAGTTTGTGGTTTATTATTTGAGTAGGAGCTGCCTGGTTTTATAATGTAAATAACAATATCTGATAAATTAATTGGTGATGGCATATGCAACTGAAAACAAAACTGTACCACTAAAGAGCCTATTCAATCTATATATTAATACGTGAACATCAAAATTGGGGAACATTTTTGGGATATTATAAAAGGAGGGGAATGAAACTTATTTCATTCGAAAGGTACTGTGCCGTAGAAGCGCAGAAGAAAAAAACCCCTACAATTATCACAATTTGTGATCACAATTACCCGAGACATTAATTAAAAACCAATACAGATTGGATGCTGCCGCCCGTATTCAAAAAGTTAGAATAATCGTGAATTTGGATGATATGAATCACTAAAGGGACAAAAAAAAAAAATAAGATATTGAACACAAATAAAATTTTGCTTTAATATGCCACCTTTAATAATCATGCAAACCAGAAAAAATTAATCATCTATCAGGAAAGAAAATGAGAAACTGATAAATTCAATAAATTAGAATATCGCAAACCATTGGTTCAAAATATTAGAATAATGCATATCATTGGTCGGAACTGCTATAAAAAAGTGGTACCTTGTGAACAACTTCCATATTGACACTTGGCTGCTTTGGAATCATGGGTCGAAAACCTGACATCACACCAGCAAAGAAAGAGGCAATAGTTGCTCTTCATAAAAATGAAAAAACTCAAAAGCAGACTGCTGCTGCCGTGAACTGCTCGCAGACTACCGTCTCAAGATGTCTGAAGCAGTACAAAACCTGTGGACATTTATCAAAGAACCAAAAAAATTGTGGGAGAAAGGTAGCCACCACACCTTGAGAAGAAAGAGGACTTCGAAGAATCATGAGAAAATATCGTTTTAGACCTGTCAAGCACCTCCATTTGCTTTGGAAAAGAACAGGAATCAATGTATTCCCAGTCGACAACCTTACGACGACTTCATAAATTGAAGTACCACTCAAGATTTCCGAAAACAAAACCCTTGCTATCACGCAAGCAACGTCAAGCTCGGGTGAGATGGTGTAAACTAAGGTTATTATGTGGCGAGGAAGATTGGAAAAACGTCCTGTTCACCGACGGAATCTGTTCTGTGTCAGCTTTGGTGAACAAGGAACACGGGTGTGGAGGTTAAAAGAAGCATTCGCCAGAGAATGTATGAAACGGTCTGTCAAGTTTGCAACAAGTGTCATAGTGTGAGGATGCATGTCTTCAGAAGGTGTCGGGAAACTCTGTGTTCTCACTGAACGTGTTAATGCACAAGTGTATCAAAATGTTCTTGATTACTACATGATTCCTGCGTCTGAGGATTTGCGTGATGACGAGTTTGTGTTTCAACAGGATGGTGCCTCATCTCACACTGCAAAAAGCACTATGAATTGGCTACAAGAACACAACGTGCAGGTACTTCCTTGGCCGTCAAATTCTCCGGATCTCAACCCAATTGAGAATGTGTGGGGATACTTGAAAAAGACTCTTCAACTTCAAACTAAGAGTAATAAAAAAGAACTGATTGAAGCTTTGGAACATACCTGGTCAAGGATCACTAAAAAACAAATGTGCTGAACTTGTAAATAGATGCCACATAGAGTACGAGAAGTGATTCAAATATGTGGGGATGCAACACGATATTGAGCGTTACTTTATACAGGGTGTAAATGGACGACGTTTCACAAATTTAAGGATATGTAGAGGATGATGTGGTGAACATTTTTTATTAATAAACCCATAGTCCCAAACGAAAAGCGACGGAGCCACAGCATGTTTGATGTTCTATTTTGTGTCAAGCCGTAGAATGGCTGTCTGAATTACCGTGTCACTGCATTGGAATTTCGAGCGTGAAACCTAAAGCGCGAACGTATTTCCAATGGAACCATCCAGCGACCGTTGTATGATTGGTCAGGTGCAGCACTTTTGCTGAAAGGTAGGGTAAAGGCGGGTAAGTTTGCCAGTCATGTAAATTGGCCGCATTACGTATTTCTTTTTTAATTTTAATTTTTAAAGCTTTCGAAAAAGCAATAAAGGAAAAGAAACAATAAATTACAATAAACAAAACGTAGAGCGCAAAAAAACCTTCACCCTTATGGAATGTTCCAAACTAACAACAGGAATTTCGTACCAACCCGATATGCAAGATTATGTGATTGGAGAATGTGCTGTGCATCCGGACGGTACCATTTGAAAATAGCCTGCGAGCTGACACTCTGCATAAGGCCTACAAGATGCAATGACAGGGGACATCGTAGTAAACGTGCCTAGTTCAATGCTTGACAAACCAGGACATCAAACAAGCTGTGGCTCCGTCGCTTTTCGTTTGGGACTATGGGTTTATTAATAAAAAATGTTCACCAAATCATCCTCTACATATCCTTAAATTTGTGAAACATCGTCCATTTACACCCTGTATTGTGTTTGTTGGCCTCATTATAATTTTTTTTAGTTGAGTTGATGTTATATGCTAATATTTTGAACCAGTGTTTCGATATATTCTAACTTTTTGATTATTTTGCAACCGCTGCTGTATTTTCAGCTAGAATAATACACTCCTGTTGTTTTGTTGGAATAGTTACCTTAAGCCAATCTTTCATGACAGTAAAGCAAAAGTTCGATTAAGCGTTCAATACCTTGTTATTTTGTTCATTTAGTGATTCACATCACCCAAATTGATGATTATTCTAAATTTTTGAATAGGGGCTGTAATAAATACCAATAGATGGCGTCCTATATCCATCAGTGAGAGATGTATTTCAATAATATTCGTAGCTAGAATTCATCGTTTACACAAGTGGTCGAATTTCGAACACAAGCAAAACTAGTCATTTTAAAAAGACAGTTAATTCAAGGTTTATGCTAAAGATGGATGGATGAGACAAAAACCCTGAAATAAAATATAAAATGAAAATTAAACACAGGGTGGCAAGACCCTGAAAAAAAGCTGACATTTCGGATTGATGCTATCCTCTGTCAAAGCAAAGAGTCAAAGTTAAAGTTATGCTACAAAGTATAATTTTAAAATCGACTATTAGTAAGAATTTACGTAACATGAGAAGATTGTCCTTATGTAAACAATATTGTTTAATGACAATTACTTATATTATTTCTGTCTTCAGTGATACGAGTAAATAAAACCATATTGCTTGCAATATTTGTTATCACAAACAAAAGAATTAAATAACATTAAAAAATTGAATAATATACCGTAAACTCCCGTGTAAGTCGAGACTTTTTTCCCCCCACAAATGACTATAAATGAGAACTTTATTGATATCTATACCTGTAAAAGAAATAAGTTGTGAATTTGACGTCATCTGCTCATTGTGACCCATGAATAAGTCAAATTTGACTTTTGAAATTAATTATTTGTAAAAGAAAGTCTCAACTTATACGTGAGTACATCCATGCATATAAGGTAAATCCAAGCATATTAAAATTTAATTCAATCTTAAACAAAAATCGAAATTTAAAAAAACACTGGAAATTTAGAAAACACTCCGGAATTCTGAAGAAAAAGCATTTGTTTGAAAACCATGCTGAAAAGGCTAGTTTTTTGTCTTCAAATTTAATTGAGACTAATTTAAATTGTACTTTTCTACTCAAATGATAGAGTAGGTGAAAATAAAGAGTTGATATAGATTAAAAACCGGGCCATAGACTTTATTCTGTTGTACAAAAAGTACATCTGATAATTTCTAGGTATCATGATTAATAATCACTGATCTTAAATCCTTTTTGATGCCTTAAAATATGAAAATCTCATGTAATTCGTACATAAGCCAACATATCTGTTGCTTAAGTTACACATGCTTAATGATATAGTGACCTGACTGATTTGGAATGCAAACAAAAATATACTGAACAAAAAGTATGCTTTTCTAACAAAAAAGAAAAAAAAATTATTATATATACATAAGAGTAGTTCATACAAGCAGAAAATTTGATGTCTGAACAAAGAAACAAATTCATCATAAAACATGGCAGAAATATTCATTTTATTTACATCAAGTATTCAGCTTGCATGAACTTAGCTCATTTCCTAATTTTAAACAATTACACATTATAATATCAAAACTATTAAAACAGCTGCCACTTTTTTTTTTTGAGTTCTTATATATACAATGTACAGTACTTAAAAAAATATTTTAATTATTTAATTCTTCTACAGTTTTGGTCTTCATGACTTCATCATATGAAGGTGGTGCCTCATTGACTGATTCCTAAAAATTAAAGAGGGAAAAAAACATTTTTAATGACCATTACTTTATAATTAAAAAAAAAAAAATCAGTATATAAATTCATAAAATTACTTTGGAACGGGATCCTTCATAACCAGGCAAGGGTTCTTCTTGGGGCGAGATAAGAGGAGTTGTGTTTAGTGGGAGAAATGGAACATCATCATGGGGTATTTCTGGAGTGATGGTAAAGTCTAGGTCGAGATCACTAGGAGAATTACTAGCTCCTAATTTGAATGTTTAAAAGGTAAAGAAAAAAAAATCCGTTAAATTCTGCAATATTGCTGAATATACACTAAGTGGCTATTTCATTATGACTATCTTCACAGCATCATATTGGGTCACCTTTTTAGCTGCAGTGTGATCTAATTCAAAATCTGATGTAATCAGAACTCTGATGTCGTGTTCGTCATTCCATAAATGCTCAACGTGAATAAAATTTGAGAGCAGAAATGGTCAAGGAGACAAAGAAAACTCTTTACTATACATGTACTCCCACATCATTCTGATGCAATACTAGCTTAACGGTATGAAGTATGTACTCAAAGCTTTACATCATCAATGGGTTAAAGAGATAACATGGTTGTGAACTTTATAAGCCACAATATGCTGTCAAACATTCATGAAGGACCCAATGTTTTCCATAAGAATACTGGAAATTCTTTTGCAAGAAGCCTGGAGTATTTTGCAAGAGAGATGACTGAGCACGCTAATATTCATTCGTGACCCCTCCAGTAGTAAAAATTCTAGAGAGGACACTGCAAGCTAAGGTTATTTAGAACTGAGAAAGCCTTTGCTCGGCACTGGCCTTAATGAGATTTTTGATAATTGTAAGTCCATGCTGTCAATTTCTTAAATATTCCACATGTAGAGGTTTTGCTGATACTTACACGACTCCTTAGTATACATGTACACTTATTACAAAGTGCAGTCAAATGAAAACGATCGGTGAGGAAATGCGGTCAAAGGAAAAGACATTTTCAATAGTCCATATCATTGATGACATACTTCTCTCATTGCATCACAAGTCGCCGGATATTTCCGGTGTAAATATCTGGCAGCCAATCTTGCATTTCTACTTGACTTCTGTGTCTGACCCAAACTGCTGCCCTTTAACCTTTTTTTTTTTTTACTGGACCAAAAATCTGACGTCAAGACTATAGCATGTATGTTCTAAGACATCCCACTTGAAATGTGCCAGAGAGCCATAATTTTCTTCACAACCTTTGATCGTGAGTGTTGTGGAGCAGGACGACCCCCAGGAGAGGAGCGTGGCTCTTTATTCTTTATCTGCTGTCGTAGGAAGCATAGAATCATCATGTAGCTGTTGGAATTTCTGGTGTGGTTGTGGGAGCAAACTTGTTCAGAATTGGAGCTCACTGATCAAAGAAGACTGTCAGCATGACTTTACCTGCATCCAGAACTTCTTCGTTAGCAGCGATGTGCTGTGCTCTATTGCAACTGAACAGATGGGTATCTGAGATAACGGTGACATCATAACTCATCATCTATAAAAATACTCTGCAGAAATTGATCAAAAATTGAGTGCTCCTTGTTCTTTCCTGGATGCTTCCATCACGGACACATCAAGCGTTCATACTGACTAAGCCAACAACAATGGTGCTGCTGCCAGTGTTCCTGCTTGTTGCTACAGGCTTTTCCAGCTGTTTATTGCTTTTTATAGGGGTTACTAACCTACCATCCGGTTTTTGCTGGCAGGGTTCCCCTGATAATTTTCATTTGACTGACATTTATCCATTTGCATGTGTCTGCATAGAAATGCTACTAAATGAGCATCATAAAATTACAATGTTTTGTTGTAAACAACTTGCATAGACACAATTTTGCATGGAATTTTTCATTGGACACAATAAAGGAGCCACTCAGTGTAACTGAAGAAAGTATAATCAAATGAGAACCATAATCTCCATAAAAGTGAAAAGACAGAATCTAAAGCACCAAATAGTCATCATATTTGACATAAAAAGAAAAATATCCTTATTTAATTATGAGTTCTTAAGAAGCAACAAAAAATGAAAATAGTAAGAGGTTTGCTCAGAAGAAAAAATTACATGCTTGAATACAAAAAAGGAAAACATACATGTAAAGCATTTGCGTGATGTAATAATGGATTTTCTCTGACTTAATCACTATCAGGGGTTCAGAAATTTCTTGGGATGCACACTAGCTTGTCCATAATAAGCTAGAAACTGTGAAACTGTAGATTATAGAATACAAGATAGAGTGGCAACCAAAGCTACTATCCCAAATGTACAATTTTTAATGACTTCTGTACATGTATGTACAGGGTGCATATCCTCGGAATGGATTCCAAGCGAATGTTTGCCTTCACTTCGTCTAGAGTATGTGGATTGTGATATACACCTGACCTTTTAAGTAGCCCCACAGAAAATAATTTGGGGAAAATAGGGCCGGTGAACGAGGTGGCCAGATTTCCTTCGAAATTTCTTTATCCTCAAAAACAAATTGCACTCGTTCCACTGAGATTCGGGCTAATGTGAGCTGTAGCCCCGTCCTGTTGATCATAACCTTGTCTGCATTCCATATTATCTACCTGCTCTAAAAATTGTTCGAATGTGTTGCAATAACAGAGGTGCAACACATTTCCAGAATATGTGCCATCGAGTTCGTTTGTGCAAGCAGGACAATGGGGGTCACGTTGAACATTTACTGTAGGCTCAATCAGTGTAGTATTGATTAAAGAATACCCACTGCAAATTGATGTCGTTATGTTTAATGGTTTTCATGTTATATACAGGGTGACCAAAACTTACCCAGCATAATTGTTTAGGAACATTGTATGGTTCAAATGGAACAAAAAATGTCCTATAAACATTACATCTAGTTTCGATCGTGTGTGAGATATCGACATTTGTCTTTTTTCTTTTATTTAGAGTCTTTTCCTAGAAAAAACGTAGGTTTACCTATTTATTCTTAAATGTACTCTTCCTGTTTTGCATATGCCAAACAGGAAGAAGAATCGTCGTACTTATAACATGTGTGAAAGGTATTTTATTGATTTGGCAGCTGATTTGAGCAATTGCTCATATTGTGCAATACAAAGTCGAATTTCATCATGCTGTTTGTTTTCACAAATGAAGAATATGTGGACATTATTTTTTTACTATGGGCTTGCTGCTGGTAACGCTGCAGAAGCCAGCAGGTTGTACACGGATGCATTTCCTCATAGGTGCCATCCACAATGGGAGGTGTTTTCGAGGGTACACCAAGTTCTAAGGGAGACCGGATTGTTCAAACGTCGATATCTCACACGATCGAAACTAGATGTAATGTTTATAGGACATTATTTTTCCATTTGAACCATACAATGTTCCTAAACAATTATGCTGGATAAGTTTGGGTCACCCTGTATATGATTGGGTGAAATGACCTTTTGGATCAGCCTGTACATTAAACATGCCACGGTTACAGGATGACACATTAATTTTATAGCACTTCCACAACTTTCTTTTTCATAATTGCTCTTTAAACACAGCTATTTCACGCTGCTTTAATACTTTTTTCACAATCATTTATTTTTTTTTTTTACAAAAATTGAATCCATTTTTAATAATAAAATGGATTAGCCTGCATCCATTAGCCATAAAACATAGCTATCAAAACTGTATCAAAATTGTTTACATACTGTAAGCAAAGAACGTCAAGGAAAAGAAGGAAAGCTCTACTTGATTTAGAGCCACAGCCTGGTGGGAAAGTGGTATGCAGAGAAGCTCTCACTCAAGTCAAAAGGGACAGCAAATTCTTTGTCATACCTGCATTCATTGAAGTTTTTTATTTAGTTTAAAATGCTAAATTAAATTACTGTTCATTTATTTACTGAAACGGTTTATTATATTCACAGTATAATTTTTTTATTCCATAGCATTATTTTATTTATAAAGAAATCTTGTAATTTTTTTTTTTTTTTTAATTCTGTCAATATATTTTACCAAGAAAACAAATGTTTATTTTAATATGAGTTTTATTCACTTACGGTACTTTTTAAAAGTGATTTAAAAGCAGATACCACAAAACATTAGACAGTGGAAAAGATGTTGAACATAATTTTTTTCTTAAAAATAAAATCAATTGCATAAAAGATCATAAAAGTTTTAACCATTGGAAAATAAGAATCTGATAAACTTTTATCACCAAATAAAAATCTTCTTACAGTAAATGCATTCATTTTTTTCAAGAATTTTTTTGGGTAAAAAGGCTGTAACGTATGCAGCCAAATTTATTTCAAATAAATTTAGATTTTCCATGGCTAGAGTTATTGGATCAGAGTTAATTTGCGAGTCAAAAGAAGACTTTGCAAATGCTGCAAAGTCCTTGGATGTTTCCTGCAACATTTCAGTTGGCAATAAAAGTTCATCATTATCCTTTTCACAGTTTCCTACTGATAAAATAACATTTGCAGCCATAAGTTATTTCATTGATTTACCCATAAAAAGTGGTTTTATTGCTTGGCAATTGTTTTACCCATAGCAATGCATGCACAAGCAAATTAATATAAGGATACATGATAAGCTGAGGCCGCAGAAATGCATTGTTATAACAGCACAAACAATCAGGGAACGTAAAAGGATAAGAAGTAAAGCCTGTGTTCATATCACGTGATAAAAGCTGCCCAATCTGCGAACGGTGGCTTCTCTAGAGCACACATTTCCCATCAGGCTTGGGTGGCGCCACTTATGTCTACGCGAGCCTTTATTTCTTATCCTTATACGTTCTTTGCTGTAAGTACAGTAGAGCCCTGATAGTTGAGGTTCCGTGTAATTCAAGCTGAATCAGTCTCGAGTAGGGATGTAAATCAAACATCGATCTTCAGGAAACATCCTGTGTAAACTCCTGTTATAGTTCGTCTATTATAGGCTATGAGTTAATCCTCTCCCGTTACCCATGGCAGCATATTGGCTCTTGTGCCAAGATAAATTATACTTTAAATGGATAAAATAATTGAAAACGAAAAAAAAAAAAAACTCTCGACAGTTTCTTTAAAGTTTAAGTTAGTATGTTTACCTAAACCACTTTGTACATCTATTGTAAAATGAATCTTTCCATGCGATGCAAATCTTTTTGTGTAATCCGAATATTTTTAAATTTGAGGTACAGTCAACCCTAAGTACCTCGAATTATCGGGGCTCTACATGTGATTTCTTCCTATGGGGGTTTGTAAAGGATCACATATACATACCACCACTGCCAACAACATCGGATGACCTGCGTGCCCGCATCACTGCAGTCATTGCTGATATGACCGCGATATGCTGTGAAAGGTTTGGCAGGAGATAAACTATCGGCTTGATGTGTGTCTGGTTACACAAGGAGCTCACAGAGAACGCTTATGATGTGTTTAAAGTAAGCTTTGAATGTTTACCTTTCGTAGCACATGTTCCACAATACCATATATTTTCATTAGATTTCGCAGAATAAACTTTTGAAATCGGGTCCATAATCTTGACTTGTCCTGTATAATAGAAGAAAATAAAACAGGAAAACACAATTCCATACAGGGTTTATTATCTTGTATGTACATTTCTCTGACAATGTCAACTTCTTCAGCAAGTATCTCGGAGCATCTGAAGATTCGAAAGTCCTTAGTAAAGCTTGGAGCAATCGAAGATTAGAAAGTCAATTAATACAAAGTGGATGCATGAATTTATATTTAAACGGCAGGATACAACAATCACTAACAAAAAAACGGAGAAGGGCAATAACTAATCAGGCAAACAAGCCTTTAACCAGCGTCCACTCCTTTTTTTTTTTCAGTTTTCTTTTTTTTTTATTTTTAATAAGAGTCCACTCCTGTTATAAGAGTCAAGCTCTTTTACATGGTACAAAAACTAGTTAAAAAATTCTGATACAAAGTTTGTTACAATTAAACGAAAAAGCATTATAATAATTGAAACACATTATCGTAAAATAATATCTCAAACTGGTAACCACTTGATTACTGGTACAGGTCCATGATATTTTACAGAATATCATGTTTTGATTTAAATATAAAACAATTCCATTGAAATTTTAAATTTTCGTCCATAATTTCTATATAAAAAAAATGCTTTGAAAAGCGAAAAATAGCGCTTTTGCACTCCCCTCTCACCGGCCATTATTTTTTCGGAAATGACGTAGTTCGAGGGAAGCCACTGGGGTCGAACTAATGTTTTAATGCTAATCCTAATTGCTTATATGCTTCCACAATGATTTTTTTTAAGTAAACAAACTAGAAAGAGTTTCCAAATATTACTTAGGTCATATTTCAATAACATAAATGTGAATCTCCTTTTTTAATAAAAATAAAACAGAATAAATGAAAGTCATCAATGTAAGTTCTAATTCTTAATTCTCAGGGGATTATAAAAGGAGATTCACATTTATGTTATTGAAATTGTCAAACCACTCCTCCTATTATACAACAATTACTTTCAGCATTTTAATTCATTTAATGTATCTATGTAAAAGAATATTTATTGAAATGTCTCTCTAATGTCTCCTGATACTTTCTCACTTACTGAGTAGATATTTAAGATACAGGAATAAAAATATCATCACATAAAAACATAAACGAGGCCCTTTGGGTTTTTTTTTATCAAGGACCTTCATCAGGTAAGAAACATTTCTGAAAGTATCAACTGATATTCTCATCAGCAAAGGTTTTAAAAACATAAAATTAATTACTGTGATGATAAAAAAGACCAAAAAGGCATTGATAAAAAAGACCAAAAGCCCTCGTTCATATATTTTTATGTGATGATATTTTTATTCCTTTATCTTAACTACTACACATCACTTATATTTTTCTGTAGATATTTACGACCAATCTTCCTGAATGGTAAATCTCATATAGATCATGCCTCATTCTTATATAGTATTTGGCTGTAAGAATAGAGGCATTGATAATAATTTATCATTCCATCAACTTCCTGAGTATGAATTAGGAAGAATTGGGTAATTTTGAATTGAAGAGATAAGTAGTTTCCGACTGCGACTTTTGAAAATTATTGTTTTGCTATTGATCCTGTCGTATTAAACTTACTATCTTGTATTTGCGCATGGATATGAAACTAAAGAGGTATTCGGATAAAAAAGCAACCCGACAAAATGCAACTACATGTTTTGAAGTGTTCAGATGGCCACTTTCGATTGGAAATGATGAGAAACGTAAGAATATAGAGCTAGTTTTCATTTCTAAATACCGGTACTATATTCGAGAAAATCAATTATTCAAAAAATAAACGAATTCAAATCTCCTGCTGCTTCGTCAAGGGGAATTAATTTGTTTATTGAAGCATTAATGAAGGCCAACTACAAATACAAAAAGGGGGGGGGGGGGAGCTGCCAAAAACTTGAAATATAAATATTTCTTTTCTTACAATAACTCAAATAGATTGGAGGAGTTTGATTTCATTCTATTCAAATATCACTAATAAGACGAAAGTAATAGAGTTACAATAAGCCATACTGGCTTACAATTATAAATTAAAAATTATAAGAGCAAAGTTACTTACTTACTTTTCAAACCCGCTTATCCGTTAGGGTCGCGGGGGCAGCGGCCCTATGGAGGATCTCCAGCGATCGCGATCTTCCGCCATCAGGCGCATGTCCTCCCTGGTAATATCCAAGCGACTCGAACCCAGATTCTCCATGTAGTCTAGCCACCTGGTTCTAGGCAGACCCCTTGGTCTCTTACCCATCGGCTTGGAAAATAACTGCCTAGGAAGACTAGTTTGCGGCATCCGTATCACGTGGCCATACCAGCGCAACTGAGATCTCTCAATGCGGAGATGTAGCGGCTCAACACTTAAAAGATTCCCTTATTGTGCTGCTGTACACTCTATTACAAAAACAATGAAATTCAATTCCTAAGTTACATTTCATATTTTACTTGAGCGTAAAACGCGACGTGTATTCCTTTTTTAAACGGGATGAATACAGGGTCAATCCATATGAAATCAACTAATGGGTGTTGCTGACATATTTTATTTTTACACACCCATTTTTCTGTCTATGTATGTATCTGGGAGTATAAAATGATTTTTTTAAAAAAATTTACCACTATCACTGTGGACTCTAGGAGCCATTTTGTTTATAGGGACCAGCAGTTTTTGGCATTTTTAGAGGTTAGCGATAAGTTAAATAACTTTTTTATTTATTAAGATATCAACTTGAAATAAAAACCATCTTATTCTAAAGGAAACCATCTACAAATCATCTTATGGCCAAAAATGTGTTAAAGTTTAAGGAAATAATCTAAACTTAACTAGAAAAATGTGTTTTGATTAGAATAAATTGAAGAATTTAGGGAATTGTTTCCAAAGAAGGCAGTAAAACACAACTTTAATATTTTCACTCCTTAACGACATAATAGAGGGCAAGACCTAATACATTTTTCAAAACTTTTAAAAGCCTCCTTTAGGTTTTACGGGCCTTCAAATATCGCAACTTGTCCAAAATTGCCGATTTTCAAACAAGTATACAGGTAGACCCCGTTATATGCGATACATATGTTCTGCGAAATTGCTGTGTATACCAAATTCACGTAAAACGGGTTCCATTTAACGTGTACAGAATAGAGTTTGGTTCTCATAAGCATTAATTATTTTCCTGATATAACGTAAATAATTGCGTTATAAAAGTATAATACACCAGTTTTCTATTTTTTAGTCTTAAAATAGCACTTTATTTTATTTTATAAAACTCAAGATACACTAAAATACTCAAAATACATGTACTCAAATAAAAAGAAGTGTCCACAAACTAAACTTTATATTGCTTTGGGATCATCTGTACCAGAAGATTCTGATGTTGTTTCCAACAGTGTCCTTCCTGTAATAGTGCTGGTGGAATCCCGAAGAGAGTTTGGAAGAGGAGCTTGGACTGGATGTTACGGGATCGTTCGAACTGGCATGATGTTTCGTTAAAAATTGCTTGATAGTCGGCTGTAACGTTTTCTTCATCTTCATCGAGGACCTCCAACTCGATTTCTAACGAGTAGGATTTTCGTGCCCGCTTTCTTACTTCGGTAATAATACTTTCTTTACATTTCGGCGGCATTTTAAGTCCTACAACAATAAATCTTTTCGCAAACAGATAAGAAACTCAGCTGATCTTGTCCAAACTGGTGTATCCTTATCATTCATAGATAACCAGTGATGTGCTAACTGTGCACAAACACAGGGATAGGAACAAAACAAAATCCAAAACTGAATTCAACTCCAAACAAAAATAGTGTGACTGGGTCAGTGTATGTTGTTCTGTGGTTTGGTTGTTGTAAGCGTGGCTGTGTTTTTGTTTATTTCGTTTGGAGCTCTCATTATAAGATGTTGTATGGTGGGGTGTTGTTATTGTTGCATTGCGTGTAGGTTAATTAGGTGTGCAGATGTTTGGTGTAAAGAAAAAAAAAAAAAAAAAAAAAAAGGTGTGTTTGGTTAAAGATTGTCTGGTTTTATTAAGAATAGGTTATTTTAGTTTGTAAGAGATTAATTTAAATAATTAGGAAGTTTCTTTTTGTACCCTTGGAGAAGCTGTGACAATAATTTAAGAAGCAGAGCGCAAGCTCTTGTTGTTGTCGCAGTTTTTCCAGTAATTTTTGGTAGCAACAATGGGATAACAATTGTTTGCTTTGTTTGTTGTGGAACGCGTTTTTTGTTTGTGTGTGTGTTGTAACGCAGAGAAGTCCGGATAAGAACGAAAGTTTTGTCGTTATGAAAGACGCTCAGCAAAGTTAAATTAAATATAACAAAAACCAATTTTAACTTAACCAATCCACAGTTCTGATCATAAACACATACCAAAATGTCATTTATTTTGAAAGACCCAGTTTTAAATTATGGTAAACAGAAACATTATGTTCAGTGTAGGTTTCAGTTTTTGAGTGAACATAACACAATCACACAAGAATTTTGTGGTACAAATATGTTATATGTCATTGTTTCTGGTACTATTTTACAAGTTTTATATCTTTGGCTCAGCTTTGCTTCATTTGTTTCAGTTTCTTCTAAAGGTACTAAAATGTAGAAAATCCCTGTTATTTCTTCAGAACAAAGCAAACATTTTTTCACCTAGATACAGTCCTTTTTGTGGTCCCTTCAATACCATCACAGGCATTCTTCCCAAGGAAATGGTAAAAAAATGCCACTCTGCTTCAAGACTAAAGTCTTTAGAGTGGTTGCAAATGTTCACAAAGTTTTTTTGTTTTTATACCGGCTGCCAGCTCCATCACTAAAATAAACAATTTTTTTTACTGAAGGAGAATTTTTTTATATCTTCAGTCAAATGTTTTTGAAAGCAGTGCAGAGCCACAGTACTATAGTCCAAAAATCACTTATAACAGAAAGGCTTCTGTGGCAAATTTCACCATCATTTAGATAATAATATACAAAAGGGTGCAAGGTAACTTGAGGGTTACTCCAATGGTAGCTCTGGATTTAATCTTGAACGGCAAAGGTGAAATTTTCAGCAAAGTATGTGTATTATTATTTAAACATATTCATGGGTACTCTTCATTTACAGTTTACACATTTTGTATATATAGACCTAGTTTTCTTTTATTATTAGAATGCAGTATATCAGACCTTTCAACATTATTTTCCGAGTACCAGTACTTATTACTGTTTGCATTAATTGTATATTCTCAAAAATCTAAATTAAAAAACGCAATTGTAAACCTAGCTAAAACAATATTAATATCCATATGCAACCTACATTGTACTAACAGGATATTTATTTCTCACTAATGTAACTTACTTCTTTTTCAGTGTTTTAAACTTCAGGCGTCTGCATCAATGTGCATTGTATTGTGTATTTTTGCTTTTTTCTTTAACAAAAAATAATACTTCTGATTAAAACACAATGATGAAATTTTAAGTGTTGATTACCAGTTATTAGAAGGGTATTTTGTAAAAAAATTCAGTTTTTTGATTCAGTCCTTTTTGAGATATACCTGTTTGAAAATCTGCAATTTTGGACAAGCTGCAATATTTGAAGGCCCGTAAAACCTAAAGGAGGCATTTAAAAGTTTTGAAAAATTTATTGTCTAGCCCTCTATTATATCTCGAAGGAAAAAAAATATTAAAGTTGTGTTTTAATGTCTTCTTTGACAACAATTCCCTAAATTCTTCAATTTATTCTAATCAAAACATATTTTTCTAGTTTTCCTTAACCCTTTTGAGCCGTAAAGCGGATATATCCACACAAAATAACATTATCACTACCTGGGGAAATCTGATTCATCTTACATGGTTTAAAAAACTTTTTGTTATGCTGCTAAACGTGGAAAATTCCATCTTCTCAAGAATGAAAATAAAATTTAATTACGCAGTGAAAGGGTTAAACTTTAACACATTTTTGGCCATAACATGATTTGTAGATTGTTTCCTTTAGAATAAGATGGTTTTTATTTCAAGTTGACACTTACTTACTTACTTTTAAAACCCGCTTATCTGTTAGGGTCACGGGGGCAGCAGCCCAATGGAGGATCTCCAGCGATTGTGGTCTTCCGCCATCAGGTGCATGTCCTCCCTGGTAATACCCAAGCGACTCGAACCCAGATTCTCCATGAAGTCTAGCCATCTGGTTCTAGGCTTACCCCTTGGTCTCTTACCCACCGGCTTGGAAAATAACAACTGCCTAGGAAGTCCAGTTTGCGGCATCCGTATCACGTGGCCATACCAGCGCAACCGAGATCTCTCAATGCGGACAAGTAGCGGCTCAACATTTAAAAACTCCCTTATTGTGCTGCTGCGCACTCTATCTAGTAGGGTATCACCTGCCACACCTCTCAGAAATCTCTTTTCGGCCGCTTGTACCCGCGATCGCACTCTTTCGGTCATTACCCAAGCCTCATGACCATAGGTGAGAATGGGGACAAAGATAGATTTGAAGACGGAGAGCTTGGCTTTGTTACCCAGCTCGCGTTTCATTACCACGGATCGCCACAGTTCATGTCTGATACAACTTGCTGCACCGATCCGAGCATCCAATTCCTTCTCCTGCCATCCATCACTCGTGAATGCAATCCCGAAATACGTGAATTTCTCCACCTGTCTCAATGAGGCTCCCCTAACATGGAGAGTGCACTGAGCAGGCTGTCTTGAAAGGACCAAAACCTCAATTTTAGCCACACTGATCTTCATCCCAGCTTCTTCACATTTGGCTGCAAACCGATCTAGTGCATGCTGAAGGTTCGTGTGAGAAGACCAAAGGAGGACAAGGTCGTCAGCAAAGAGCAACCTCTCCACCAGCACTCGCCCAGCTCATCGCCTCGGCTGCCCCTGCCTATCCAGTCCATAAAGATAATGAACAAAAGGGGCGACAGTACGCACCCTTGGCGGAGTCAAACACCCACGGTGAACAGGCTTGACTTAATGCCATTTATCCGGACACACATCTCAGAGCTTTCGTACAGAGACCTGATAGCAACCAGTAATTGCCCATCCACTCCATACTCTTGCAACACTTGCCAGAGCTTCTCCCGAGGAACTCTGTCATATGCTTTTTCGAGGTCCACAAAGCAAGCGTAGACCTCTTTTGCATACTCCCAGGATTTCTCAAAGATTTGCCTTTGAGCAAAGATGTGATCCATCGTGCTTTGGCCAGGTCGGAAACCACACTGCTCCCCCGACAGTTTGGAGTCGACTATTTCCCGAGTTCTCTTCTCCAGACACTTAGCGTACACTTTCCCAGGAATGCTGAGCAAAGAGATGCCTCGATAGTTGTTGCAATCTCTCTGATCTCCCTTTTTGAAGTTAGGGATCACAATTCCTGTCTGCCATTGCTTAGGTGCCTGCCCAGATATCCAAGCAACCCGACGCACTTGAGTCAGCCAAAGGACACCATCCTGATTTAAGGCCTTTAACATCTCGGACCGGATTTCATCATCACCTGCAGCTTTGCCAGTCTTCAGGGACTTAATTGCCCATCTGATTTCTGCTTCAGTGATACTACCGTGACTATTCTCTGGTCCAAGGTGCACCTCATGTGCCTCAGTTGTTGCTGTCACAGAATTAAGAGATGCAAAGTATTCCTTCCACCTATGCAACACGCTCTCCTCCATTTTCAGAATCCTCCCGTCTGAACACTTAATAGTTTGTGATGAAAGAGACTTCTTTCCACGGAGGCGGCGCACAGTCTGCCATAATACCTTGTTTGCCGAACAATAGTCTGCCTCCAATTTCTCCCCGAACTTCTCCCAGGCCTTAGCTGTTGATACCGTCTTTGCTGCTACTTTTCGCGCCTCAGTGTATCGCACTCGACTCGAAGTTCACTTATTTGCAAGCCATAGCAAATAGGCTTCCTTCTTTGCCTTGACAGGTTCTTGGACTTCCCTGTTCCACCATGCAGTCCTTTTCTCACTGCCCTGCGCCACACTCAGCCACTTACGACCACAGCACAATGCACCCAAAGTAATCACAGCAGATTTAAACAACTGCCACTCCTCTTCAACAGTACCACGATCACTGGGTAGTTCTTTGAAACTTGAAGATATGTTATCTGCAAAGGTCTTCCTCACAGCTCTATCCTCCAATGCCTCCCATTTGATGCGCCAAGTTTGTCTGAACCTAGTATTTCGCTTGGTTGGCATGGATTCAGAGAACTGCAAAGTACAGACAACAAGGTGGTGATCAGTTGATAGTTCTGCCCCTCTTCTCACACGAGTATCCAACACTGATCGGAATAAGTAGGCTGAAACGTTTACGAAATCAATCAGTGACTTCTGGTCCATTGCATCCCTGTACCAAGTATACTTATGGACATCCCTGTGCTGGAAGAAGGTGTTTGTGATGGAAAGTCCATTGTTGCAACAGAGATCCAACAAGCACCTCCTATTCGTATTAAAATCGGGGTCACCATTCCTCCCAATCACGCCTTTCCATGTTAAGTCATCAGCCCCTACGTGTGCATTGAAGTCGCCCACCAGGATGACAGAATCTGCACTCCCTCTTCTGCTAAGAGCAGCAACAACTTCATCTAGAAAAAGTGGGTACTCTGTGACTGCATTCGGAGCATATGCAACGAGTAGACAGAGAGAGATCGTTTCCCTATCTGAAGTCTCAGGAGACACAGTCTTCCACCTAAGGGGGTCGACTCTGCAACATAATCTGCCAGCCGGGGACTAATGAGTATCCCCACTCCCGCCTGGGCAGTCATGTTAGGGTCAACACTTGAGTAGAAAAGCTTCCACCCTCCCTCTAAGTCCACAGTTCCAGAACCTGGACGTTTCGTAGATGTAATACCTATGATATCCAGTCGATACCGTTTGGCTTCCTCCACTAACTCTGATTATTTTCCTGTCATGGAGAATACGTTCCAAGTGCCGATTGACAGCACCCGATCCCATTGTCGCTTTACCCGTTTCTCCTCCTGGGTAAAGGCATGCGCTGTTCCCAACCATTTACCCAAGCGCATAGCGAGTGCACTGGTGAGGCTTCTTGGATCAGACCTGTCTTGGAGGCATTGCTCCGAGATAACAGCCGGGAGACTGTCAACTATTTTTCGAACGAGAGTCTCTGCGTAACTTCCGAACGTTGATATCCTAATAAATAAAAAAAGTTATTTAACTTATCGATAACCTCTAAAAACGCCAAAAACGGCTGGTCCCTATAAACAAAATGGCTCCTTGAGTCCATAGTGGTAGTGGTAAATTTTTTTAAAAAAATCATTTTATACGTCCAGATACATACATAAACAGAAAATGCATGTGTAAAAATAAAATAAAGTATGTCAGCAACAAATTATTTTTTTATTGTTTGATTTCATATGGATTGACCCTATAGTAACCCTAGTTCTTGATAAATAAAAGTCACTTTTCCTTTCTTTAGGTCCCAGTTAATTCATTTCAGAGTGCTAAAGCATAAGTCTATATCAGTCAAACTATGAGTGTTCTAGGTAACCTTAAGCCTGTCACTTACAATCACAGAACTTCTTTCTTGAGTAACAATAAGCATAATAACAAAATACTGCATCAATTCAACATAATTTTCTGCTGGTACAATCACAAGTGTCAACTGTTTGGATTTCCCTCCTTAAATATCATTTCTTTACTGTCGCACTGCATTCTGGTAGGATTTTGGAGCAGTCTCTACACGTGCATTCGTTCATGATCGTTCCTGATTGGCCATGTTGGCCTACACTCTTTGTGACTGGTTGAGACTCCCAGAGCCCTCTGGCGACGAAGTCTCTAAATCTTCATTTAATTTTCAAGCGGACTGGAGGCGGGAACAAAAATGAATGAGTTCAAATAGGCCTGCACATTAACGATGCACGGTTTGCTCATTGCACACATCGATGAAACAACTCAAGGCTTGTGTTAAAAATATGACTGTTTCTGGTGATTCAACAAGGTAGGAAGGGAAATATTTTTCTTTTTCTTATTACCTTTTTTTTTTTTATTTTTATGTGAGGGATCATAGATTTTATCGGGAACGGAGCATCACACGAGCTTTAAATCTTTTTGCTCAATGTTATCCCACTTATAACTGATAATTTTTTTGTCACTTAAGTATACTCATTCTCGATAATCATTTTTTTTTTCTTTTTTTTTTTATTCTATAGCGAAAAATTCATAATGTTTAAAAAGTAAATCAACTTTTCTATATTTTAGGAAACTCAAATCAACTTTTTATTGTCTGAAATAGTAAGAGGATGTGAATTGGATAAATTAATTCATAAGGTCGCAGCTGAAGCAGCAGCAACGGTGACAATGGCAGGTGGAGGAGCAGAAGCGGTGGTGACGGGGACAGTGGGAGGAGCAGAAGCGGCGGTGACGGGGACAGTGGGAGGAGCAGCAAAGGCAGAGGTGGCGCAAGCAGGAGACACAATAACAACAACAACAACAATAAAATCTCCAATGGTGGGATTCTTTAGAAATCCCATCAATGGAGAATTTAGAAGAAAACTTGGAAAATGAAGAATGATGGAATGCACTCGAATACAGATAAGTTTTTTTAATACTGTCAGATTTCGCGTACATTCTACCATTCATCTGTAAATTAATGTAAATTTTATACAAAAAATGTAATTTAAAAAAAAACTAATTTTTTTTTCTAAATTCTTTAATGTAAATCTTATTTAATAAAAATGCAATGAATAATATAAGTTTTCATCGGGTTTCCAGTGATAGATACGATGACCTAGAGAGCCTTTATAATCAGAGACTGGCCATGAGTAGAAAGTTAGCCATGTTTTGGTAAACCTTTGTTTTGAAAGCACTACAGCAGTACTATATATATTTATTTTCAGATGAAGCAATCGTTCTAAAAATGTTTTAAGCTATTGTACAAAAACTTGAATATAATAGCAGACTTTCGAGAAGTAAATAAAATTTTATATTTTGTTTAAACTATTCTCTACATGGAAAATTTTAAAACATTCATTTATGATATAGCTGTTAATTTTTTAATGGATTTGTTTAATGTAAATATATGTACCGTATTTTTTCGATTACAGGCTGCGGCTCTAAACCCAAGAAAAACGAAAATTTTAGGAGTGCGGTCAAAAGTGAGTGCGGCCTAAAAAAAATTTTTTTTTTGGAAATAACGAATTATTATCGGTAATTGTGAGTATTTCAAAAAGATTGAAATACTTCGTTTTAGCGTCCCATAGTATTTTAAATAGTAATTTAGCTAGTAATTTATATAGCCATCTTCATTACTTTTATATATTTAATGAAACTTTTATAAATTTCTTAATTAAATGTGTAAATAATTACAGTAATCTCATTTTAATGAACGAGCGCAACTCCTTATTTCTTCGGCAGCGGCCATGGTTCTATCATCAACGCACTCACTGCTGAGTGCTGACCAATAGCGATAGCGAGCATTCTATGACATCATAACATCTTCAACCAATCGTGACTGCCAAGTTCAGTGAAATCAGGGCTAGCGAATCGCCGACATTAAATTTTTAACATTTGATTTTCTTAATAATTTATGAATGAAAAATTATGAGACTGGTTAATTATTGTTCCAAGATGTTATAATATAATTTCAATGTTAGAAAAAGACTGAACAAAGACTCCTTAATTTAAAACCATCAATTGAAAGGCCATCGCGTTTTTATCTACACCAGGGAAGTCGGATAATTTTTACTAAAAAAAAAAATCCATCTGTGATTTACTCTTTCGAAAAGTGTAACAAAATTTTCTTATAAAAAAGATAAGCAAATTTAAAAGAAAATAGGTACGATATATGAATATATTGGCGTTCAATCCAAAATCATTACGTGAACAACACATGATCATCTACAGCGAAAGCGGAATTACATTGGAGGGAGGGGGGTTCCAAAGTCTTTATTAATAGAAAAAAAGAAATGAATTCAACTTTATTTATTGTACTTGCTTACAGTATTTATAGTGAAATCATTTTCATGATAGGGTGCCTCATTTTGTCATAATCACTTTTCGTCACATACAGTTCGACTCAGGATCGTTTTGTTGATAGATCTACTTCGTGACTCAACGCACTTAAATACAGTCTTCTTTGGCAGTGAAATTTTAGGAAATATTAAATGGGTTTATTTCTTTACTTACGGTATTCTAGATAGTTTTAAAATCCACGTTATTATGACGAATTCATAAGAGTGTGGACGAGATGCCGCATTAATTGCAAGAAAACTCCACAATTTTTTTTTTTAAGATTAACTTTTCATTAAAAAAACCATTAAGAATAATTGTGTAAAAAAAATAAATAAAACAACATCAATAATAATAATAATAATAATAAAAAGGGATTCCTATTTAAGATATCAAAGTTGCCACCTGCTTCACCCACCGAGGGTGGGAGGGCTGATTTTAGAAAAGAAAGTTTTCCCCTTTAACCCTCCGTCGGGCGAAACTGATCTAATAGGCACAGCTCTCGTATTATATATCGCCTTCGCCCTCCTAGATGCCAGAAACACTTGAAACTTTGAATAGCTGTCTCTTATTTAGTGACCTTTTCATACTTATCCGTTAGTTCATGTCAAAAACTTTTGATTGAGGACAGTGATAAAAGTTATCCGTTGCGCCTGAAGATGTGACAAACAGTATTGCGCCTGACGGAAGGTTAAAAAAATAATAATTTTTTGTTTCGACAAAATTTTCTGTACAATAATACTTTGTTTTCGAAATATTTCCATGTCTACACTTAAATGGACCACCTTGTTTAATAATAATTCTTGAAATTTCACTGCCAAAGAAGACTGTATTTAAGTGAGTCGAATCACAAAGTAAATCTATCAACAAAACGATCCTGAGTCGAACTGTATGTGACAAAAAGTGATTATGACAAAATGAAGTACCCTACCATGAAAATGATTTCACTATAAATACTGCAAGCAAATACGATAAATAAAGTCGAATTAATTTCTTTTTTTCTATTAATAAAGACTTTCGACCGCCCCCCTCCCCCTCCCGCTGTCGCTGTAGATGAGTAGCGTCGTTTGCATAATGATTTTGGATTGATCGCCAATACATTCATATATCGTACCTATTTTCTTTAAAATTTGCTTATTATCTTTTTTATAAGAAAATTTTGTTACACTTTTTGAAAGAGTAAATCGCAGTAAAATGGTTTTTTACTTAGTTTAGTAATGAAATTCAATTTACACTGAATTAAAACACATTAGATTTATTTAAAATTGTATTAAATTCATTTAAAATTGTATTAAATCTATTTGAAAGAATATTAAATTCATTTAAAAGCGTATTAAATTCATTTAAAAACGTATTAAAGCTATTTAAAAATGTATGAAATTTATTTAAAATTGTATGAAACCAATTTGTGAAAACTGTAAAAATTTGTTTTGTTAATAAAAAATTCTTTTAAAATAAAATGAAGATGTAAACTGTTTATGTTGTTTTTACTGAAATAAAATATTGCTGAAATCAGCTAAGTATAGTTATTTTTGATATATTTATATTAAACAAGTCAACCAAAGTCAACTATAAAATTAACAACTGTATCATATATGAATGTTTTAAAATTTTCCAATCAAAGTATAGTTTACAATTCAGGATCAAAATGCAGTCCGTGTGTTCGTTACACAATCCACTCTGAAATGTTTGCCAAAACATGGCAGATTTGTACCACATATATAAGGACCCAATCAAATTGTGTCCCCTCCATGGCTACTCTCTGATTATAAAGGCTCTCTACGATGACCGAATCGCTGCTGCCATCTGTTGAGCATTACGAGATCTTAACCTCCGTGTAAAAAAAGAAAAGCAATCTTTCTTCATAACCTTTTCAATAAAAAATTAATAAAGTAAAAATATACAGGATCTTTATAATTAAAGTTCCATTTTGACATGGCCATAAAAAAAAACTACTGGACCAAAAGCTGTAACGATTAAAGACTTGTTAACCTGTGTCTTCGTGACTGATTTCGTATACGAATATTGCATAGAGCGCCATTCCATGCTGGTGGTGACCTTTTGAACTAAATTTTTTTTTTGGTGGGTATGAACTTCCCATGCCCTCTTGTATAATATTACCAAGTATTATAACTTTTGGTCCAGTAGTTTTTTTTTTATGGCCATGTCAAAATGTAACTTTAATTATAAAGAACCCTGTATTCACTTTTTAATAATTTCGTGTTCATCATTTACCACATTCATCAATGCTAATGTTGTTTTCTATCCACGCATCGAGCAATAAATAAAATGCATAAAAATCATCCACTGAACGGAACCGTGAATCATTATGAATATCTCAGTTTATAAATGTAGTTAAGAAGAAAGATGCATAAAAACATCTCTGAGACCATTTATGATGTTCGTGAATAACAATCATCTTCTATCTACGACAATAAAAACACTCGACAATATTCACATTGAACCAAATCGGAATAAGTCCGAGATTTTACATGATAGAATCCATTCTGAGCAAGTTCTCTTACATCTATAAAATCTTTAGTCCATGGTTACTCATTATAAAACATGCTTAATCGTCTCATACGAGGTCTGTTCAAAAAATACGTAGACTGTTTGAATTGCGCGGGCACTGTTGGTCCCAATCAAAATCGCTTGGTGTCGCCATCTTCCGACAGATCCGCTGATTACAAGGCAGTTTTTTGATTGCAAATATCAGTATTGGTTGATTAGCTACGTGGTTGTTTGTGAAGTGTGTTTTTTTACGTTTGGCGGATTTTTAGAATGAGTGACTTGAACAAGCAAAGAGTTGCTGTGAAATTTTGTGTTAAACTCGGAAAAACTGCCACTGGACGAGTGGAAAAGGCCAGAAATGTGGACGAGAGGTGACTGGTTGTTTCATCACGACAACGCTCCAGCCCATTCAGCCCTCAGAACTCGAGAGTTTTTGGCCAAACACTCGATCACTGTTCTTCCTCACCCACCCTACTCACCTGACCTCGCTCCTTGTGACTTCTTCTTGTTTCCCAAACTCAAAAGACCTTTGAAAGGAAGGAGATTTGAGATGATTCCCGACATAAAGGCAAATGCGACGAAGGCGCTGAAGGACATCACAAAAGAAGCGTTCCAGGACTGTTTCCAAAAGTGGAAACACCGTTGGGATAAGTGTGTGCGTTGGGGAGGAGAGTACTTTGAAGGGGACCCAGATGTGTAACTTCTGAATAAAGTATATTTTGTTTTATGACGTCAGTCTATGTATTTTTTGAACAGACCTCGTATACTCTGTTATAAATCTTAAGTGGTTTGGAATCCAAAATGAGACCGCTGAAACCTCCGATATCATCATGATACAAAGAAGACTATCACTGAACACTATCATTGCGCGAGAAGAAAAATCAAGTCAGCGAAACATTAGTGCTTTCGAATATCTTATTTCGAAATCAATACCTTTGCGACCGCCGCCTGTGTAAAAAAAAAAGCAATCAATTTGCTTTCATTGTGAACAGATGTTCAAAATTACTCAATTTTTCAAGGGTAATTTTTTATGATTGTATTTTTCTTCTACGCCTAGCAGCAGTTATAGCGGCGAAGGGTGGCTACTCCCATTACTAAGCGGGTGGTCATAATTCAGTGATATGACAGTTCTTAATAAAAATAATTTTTTAATGATGAATGAATTTCTTAAAATATATAAATTTTTGTATTAAATAATAATCATTAACAATTCCTTAATCAGTTGTCAACTTTTTTCTTTTTTTTTTTAAATGCAGGCAGACATACAAGATTTCTCATCTTTCAGGGGGTTTTTTTGAAGAGGAGTCTTCCTCCCCTCATTTATTGTTTTAGTTATCATCAAGGATTTGTGAAGATCTGTAAGAAATGATAATACAATAAATTTTTAACATTTGTGTTTAAATTTATTCATAAGTTTAAATCTTGATTGAGCACCATCTATGAACAAAAAACATCATCAAAACACTTTTTTTTTTTAACAGAAATTCGAAAACAAAACTCCGAAACTTGACCTATCGAAACACGACCTTTGACCTACAGAAACTTGACCTTTCACCTTTGACAACGATACTTGACCCTTGACCTTGCAAAACTCGACCTTTGCACTAGCGAAACCTGACCTTTGACCCCCAAACGACCTTGCAGACGTCTGCCACGTCGAAGCTGCCTGAAGTGGCCATTTCTCAACTACTCGTATATCAAGCATGATTCTAATCACTGTCACCTACCTAAGCTGGCAGCGTTTCATCATCAACTAAGAAGAGCTGCTCTCCTCCCACTTTCGGACAACAATAAAAAAACAGAATTAGACATTATTATGAAACAGGCTGTGTTCAACGACTACAAAGAAGAAATCATAGACAAACTCGGAGCGAAAATAGAAAAGAACCTGAAAATCGAACAAGTAACGATGTTCAAGACTAAGAAAGAAGACTGGAAGGAGCAGACGACAATAGTAATTCCCTACAAGACTCATCTAAACCATGGTTTGAGAAAAATCTATAAAGACTTCAATTATAAAATAATCTACAAGAGTAGCACCACACTCAAGAACAAAATCTGCAAGAGGAAGGAAAAAATCTTGACAGAGGAGACGGCAGGTGTACAAATTTAAATATTCCATGAGCCCAAAATTTTAAAGAAAAAAGAATAAGGGTCAAGGGTCTATTTCATTTAGCTTTTGTTTATTAAAATTTTCGCACCACATAGATTGAAGATCACCACGTACTCGGACTCACCAATTTTGATAAATTTTCTATGAGCAGCTTTGATACGGCTGAATGTTTATTATGCCTTAGGCGTTTCGGTGTTACACTGTGACGAAATGAGTGACCCCAAAGTGTGGGAGTCACTCTCGTCAAAGAAAAAAGTCAAACTTGGGCAAGAAGAATGAGGTCTTTAAAGTACAAATGTAAAATAATTACATGACAAGATTTGAATGAAATAAAAGACAAAATTAATCAATAGTTGTGAGTGAGTATCAAGAAAATTTATACACATACATAAAAGGAGCAGAATAAATTAAATACATAAAACAGCAATTGAGCACAGAAAGTGCTGTGTGTTCCTTTTGAAGGGAGGAACACAGTAACCCTAAAACTTGAAAGTTCATCAATAGATATCAACAATAAACAAGACAAAATGTTGCTCCTTCCTCACTGAAAAAAAATACAATTAATTCACAACAGGTAATAAATTAATGCTTACAATAAAAGACTTGCAGAACGACGTCATGGCATCCAAAGAACAACCAAATGAGGCTTACCCAACATCCTCTCATCAAAAGAGGGGGGGGGGGCACAATAAAATACAAAACAAAAGGGAAATGGAGAAAACTCCCCTGTTTCAACACACACAAAATTAACGTGTGGTACGTTACAAATTACTAAAAGGAATCATCCTGGATTCAAAGATCCCGACTCCAATGTAAGAGTTCAGTGACAAAATCAAAAATGGGAATAAACAGACCACAAATGGTCAAAACACAAACCTACAATACAGAGTAGGATCAAAGGTTCCCTACAATTTGTCAACGACTAAACGAACTTACATCAAACAAAATAACGCAAACGAACAATCAACAGGTTGTAGTAGCTAACTGAAAATAACTTACAAAGAATAAAAGGGGTTGACCAACACCCTCTACAAGAGCTACCACGTAATCGGAAACCTCCCACCACCGGATTGCCATGACGTAGAAAAAGCACTACAAAAAAAAACAAAAAAAAAAACAAAGAGATCAAATACAAACATCTGAACTTCAATATTTCATAGTAAAAGGAAAACATTCCAAATTAACAAGTTTTGATCAACGCTATGAAAATTCTCAATAACAAAACCAAACGAGGCACAAAATACTAAGCCGAACACAGGCCTTCCAAAGTGAAGGTCTGCAAAAAGAATCGATTAATATCCCAAACTAAGGTTAACCCAAAATGCCTCCCACCACAGAATTTTCATAGCACACTTTAAATATTATTCTTAAAGCTAAAAATTACTAACAACAACATCAACATCTTGGCACCACAATATAAATGAACGAGGCTTAAAAGACGACTATACAATTAAAGCAGCCATCAATCATAACCGTTAAAAAGAAAGCCTCCCTCCTCAGATACCAAGATGTGAAAAGAAATTAAAACAAGCATTACATTAAACAAGCACACAGAATAAATAATAAAGCCATAACCAAAAGTACAGAGTTCTATTTACAAATAGGAGAGTTCGCTTCACCTGACAGGAGACGAATGACTAACCATCGACGGGCCACCACTTCCACCGCAAAGACGAGCGCACTACCAATCGCAAGTCCACAGATACCAGGCCGGTGCCCCAATCACAAAACACCGGACACAAAAGGAGATTGCTTGCTGGCAGTCTCTGTATACGAAAAGAACAGAACATGATGACTGGCAAGCTTACAGGGACCCAGAAGCAGACAATCGACCTCGATGGCTTCGATTGAAGGGCTCCGTAGGCCAGGGTAGAGGAGACATTAGGCCTAAAGATGGTCCGGCAACCCAAGTGTCTAGGCCGCGTTGGTCCACTCCTCTCCGGGGATGGCATCTCATCATGCGGGGCTGGTTGTCAGGTGTCACCATTTCAAGAACTTCCATCTCTCCTGCAGCATGATGTTGTTGTTGGACTGCCCGGACCCTAAATTGCCAATTTTCACTATATATAAAAAATATGTTTTGTCCATGTGCATCTCGAGAGGATTCTAACACTTTCAAACCGTGTGCAGAAGACCAAAGCCACTCCCGATTGGCCAATTCGAAGAGATCAAATGGTGATTGGTTTCCAGTGGCCAAGACACTCTCTCAACGGTTGGCGCTACTCAACGCCAACTAGTGGAAGCAACACGAAACAGTCACAAGATTAGCAGACGATGATGCACGAACAACACAGGAATGGCTCCAAACAATGCGAACAGTAAATGCATTGTAAAAAGAACAAGACACAGTGGACAGGTGGACTAGGCTTAAACGAGTGCAATAAAATTGTTATATGAACAAAACAGCAAAAAAATACAAACGTGATAATTCTATCGCAACACCATCATCGGAGGCGAACACAGCTACAGAGTGTGAGCTGACAATCGACAATCGAACAGTGTAGTGAAAAAGAAAGAGGCGAGTGGTCCAGGAGCCAAGCTCACTTTGCACGCTCGCCCAAAAAGTAAACCAGAGGAGGTACACTGAACTGGGAGAGAAGCCTGATGAACCTCTTTAGTCCTCCAGAGAATGAGTCCCGAGAAGGGACGAGACAGATTGTGGATTGACGAATAGAGTCCCCAAAAATCAGCAGGATCTAGAAGATCCAATAGTTGGGGAAGACGGACTTGTTAACGTCATCAAAGCAGACATCCAGGACATGGCGGGGTCTTCGAAACCTGAGGGGACCCTTAACAGCGAGTGGGTGGTCCAAGATACCAGAAACCAGGGTGTTTTCATGATTCTCCATCTTGGGTAGCATGTTCTTCATAAGAGTCTGGACAAAGGTGCCTATGTGGGTCATCCCCAGATCCTCATAGATAGAGTGGTTGTTGGCAACTCTTCTGTCAAGTTGGGCAATGGACCGGAGAGCAACATTTTGGAAGGTCTGGAGATCCTTCCACCTAGATTTGCAAATAGAAGCCCAAGCAGGCATTCCATGAAGTAAGATAGTACGAATCACAACCTTGTATATCAAGAGTTTGTTATCCACACCAAGAGCGCTGTTTCGCCCCAAAGTGCAATCAAACTGAACCTCGCTTTCTTTGCTTTGTTGAGCGCGTATTGGACTTGGTCGTTCCAATTTAGTTTGGAGTCGATCATGACACCAAGATATTTGTAGCTTTTTACCCACTCAAGTTTCTTGCCAAATAAGAAGAGAGGCTTTGGAGGATTTTTGCATTTGCGAGTGATAAGCATGACCTTGCACTTTTTGACATTCAGCTTTAATCGCCACTTTGTGAACCAGCTCTCGCACTGATGTAAAACTTTTTGTAGTCGAGTGATGACATGTGCTGGGTTTCGTGCCCAGGTCATGATGGACCCGTCGTCAGCAAATAAGTAAAGATTACACTTTGTAAACTTGGGAAAGTCATGGATAAAGAAGTTGAATAATGCTGGCCCCAAGACAGAGCCTTGGGGTACACCAGCATTAACATCGCAGGGTTCAGACAAGCAGTCCCCAACCTTAACACGAAAAGTCCTCTTTGACAGGAAGGAGCGAACCAGAGCAATTAGATTGTCAGGGAACCCGTAGGTAATCATTTTGTAAATGAGCCCATCATGCCAGACTTGATCAAAGGCCTTTTGGACATCGAGGAAAATGAGGCCACCAAACATAGAGAGGTTGAGAGGACCGTTTAAATCAGCAACGAGCCTCCATAACTGAAGCTGACAAGAGTGGCCTGGACGGAAGCCAAATTGCTCACTACGAATGAGGTTGTTTGCCTCGCAGTAGTCGTTGAACCTCTTGAGTATAGTGCGCTCAAAGACCTTGGAAAGCATGGGCAACAAGCTAATGGGCCTATAACTTGTGGGAAGAGCAGGATCCAGTCCAGGTTTAGGAATGGTGATGATGACTGAGTCCTTCCAGGCACTAGGGAAACGGCCGCTAAGCCAGCAGTCATTCATGACCTTGGTGATGATGCAGATAACACTGGGAGGCAAATTCTTGAGTGAGAGCTGGCCATGGTCTGAATTTATACAAAAAGGAACATGGAATTTATGGAGTGTGAATATGATTGGTGAAGAAAAGGTCTGAATTGACAAATCATTCGAATTGTGTTATGATTGGCGAAGAAGTGGAGGTAAAGATATAGGCTGACCTAGTAATAAACTATTGTGACGTCATCTGGTCTTAGATTCTGTGTCTGCTTCACTGAGGAATACAGGCGACTCGCGTTATAACGAAATTGGTTATAATGAAATTACTGAAATAATGAAGTTTTTCATAGTCCCCGTCAGTTTTGTTAAGAAAAAACAAGTGCTTATAACGAAAAATCGGGCAAAACAAAGTAATTTTCCAATGAGACATAATTGAATGTTTAGTAATTTCACACCTGATAAAAGGAACTAAAAACGACATCGTAAATTGGGCAAAATAACAATTTATCGTAAAGGCAATTCACAATACATGCCGTTAGGCTTATTTCACATAAAGACGATAAAACAGTAAAAATTGTACTCTGATTTTGAGAGTGCGGAAATGACGTCTTTGTTTGCTTGAAAACAGCCAATAAGAATCCATACAAAAGCGGAAATGCTGGAAAATGGAGAAAGATCGAAAGCGAGCGCCAGTAGAATTTACTTCTTCATCATGATCGATGACTACAAAAAATAGAAGCAAAAATCTTTCTAGATAATATTATGTACTGAAAAAAGGAAAAAACATTCTTATGAAAATATCAAATGCTGATAAAGAAGCACATGTTGGAAAGAAATTTATTTGGAACTCAATGGCTTTAGTCTGTGAGGGGGAGGGGGGAGAGAGAACGCAAACAACTGAACAAGTTTGCGAATTTGTTCTTTGATTTATATCATACGGTTTAAAAATCTTTCAAAGATCTTTAAACTGTTTGTTTATATATCGACTGAGTATCTCAATCCATTAGAAAAGACAGATTTTCTACTATAAAAACGTATTCGAATGAAAATCGGGTTTTTGGTAGTGTTTGATCAAAAAAATTTCACCAAACAAGCGAGGTCGAATGGAAATCATATTTTTTGTTTGATTATGTTCGATTAAGGATATTTCATTGCCGTTTAATCGCAATACTTCAAATTTGAACTAAAACTTACAAATTCTAAGGTGAAAAATGCATGTTTACATTAAAAAATTGGGTTTCACATATAACAAAATATCGGTTATAATTAGGGTAACAAATTGCAACAAATGCAACTTTCTTTCACAATCAGTAAACAGCCTAAAACACACAAAAATCACATTATCATGAATAAGTGCCATACTGTGTTGAATTTAAAAATCAACTTTTCTTGTTAATGAAACTTTTAATGTGTTTGTAACTTTATTCTTTATTGTAAATTCATCATCCGCTGTTCTATCATGCCCTCTTCCTCCCCCTTAATGATTCTTTAAAAATTTCCTTTCTGTTCGAAAGTTGCAATAGTTTGCTCCTGTAGAATCTGTCTTCCATGTGCTCTTGATGTCGATATTTGATGAATAACAAAATTTTCGATGAATGAAGAGTTATACAATTGAAAGGAAGACATTGGAGTTACTTAGCAGCACATTGTCCCATTGGCGATCGCTCTTCCACAACAACTAAGTGCTTTTTTAATTCCTGACCACGGACTACACGATGACAGGAGAAGAGTAACTATCCTTTCATTGACTCTGACTTAACCATGGAATGAGTGACGAGCAATAGATTCACTTTCGCTTAAGATCGTTTCGACTCAAACGCTGGGAGTCTGCTGTAATTCTGTGACCTAGGACACCATATATCGCGCTAAAATGAAAACAGTTGAGAGCAAATGACGATTTTGTATCACCTTCCTTCCGATCTCCAATTGCTATCTTACGTGGTTTACTGTGGAGCTGTGGAGTGCCAATATGCCTAAAGTCGCCAAAACCAACGTCGCTAAAGTGCGTTCGTATGTTGCCGAGTTTGAGAACGAGTTCAGGTAACCCCACGAAATGAACTGTTGTGTAAAATATGTGGAATGCTTGTGTGCCATGAACGCAGGTCGACCATTGTGAAACATCGTACAACTGCTAAACATCAGTCAGGTTTAGACAGTCTACTTCAAATGCTACTTCAAATGCTATGCGGCAGTCTTTTATATCCGATTCTCAGCATGATTTTTCAGACAAAATTGTTTTGGCTTTTTTATCAGCCGATATACCCTTATGCAAAGTGCGAAATAAGAAAATGAAAGAGCTCTTCACTTCTATGGACCATGTTCTTCCTTCAGAAACAACACTTCGATCGCGTGTGGCTGTACTTGCAAACTAAGAAATATTACGAATCAGCAAGGAAGTTGCCAATAAGAAGGTTTTCTTCGTTACAGACGAAAGTGATGTTAGAGCAAAAAATTCTTCAGTTCACTACTAGGAACTGCAGACAATCCCACCACCACCTACTTAGTTGACTGCAGAGTTTGCCAAGAGAACATTGATCACCAGTATGTAGTGCGCCTTGTGGATGACGTATTGAAAGATTATGAAATTGCGAGAGACGACTTCGTGTTATTGTTAACCGATGCAGCTCGTTACATGAACGCTGCAGGAACCATGTTAAAGGTGCTTCATCCTGCAATGAATCATGTGACTTTTATTTCCCGTTTACTTCATAATTGTGCCGAAAAAGTTCGAGCATCATTCAAAAATGTAGAGATCTCATTACACGAGTAAAAGCAGCCACAGTAAAAATAAACAACGCAAGCATCTTTTCAGGAACATCGGCGAACCGCCAGAGCCTGTAGTTAAACGCTGCACTACCTGGCTTAAAGCTGCCATATATTATGCAGATAATCTGCCCGCAGTGCAAAGCTTTCATGGCAATGGAGTGTTGGTAAGCCATGCAAAAGAAGCAGTAAACAATTCTGAATTCACACAAGACCTGCTTACAATTAAACAGTGCTATGAATGCCTAATCCATTCTGTTGAAAAATCAGAATCCAGCTCTTACGGTATGGTTACAGCTTACGAAGATCTGAATTCATTAAACTTTCACCAAGACCCTTGCAATATCAAAGCATACTTGAAAAAACGAGTGGACAAGAACAAGGATTTTGTATGCATCAACACCCTTGCTTGAGATGACATCTCACCAAGCAATTACATGCCCCTGCAACGCTGCCCAGCCATGTTTGTTAGCGTCGAACTCAGTTTTTCAATGCTGAAGAAAATATTAGCAAAAGACCGCCAATTCAAAGAAGAAAACATTTCCATGTATTTCATGTTGCATTATAACACTGTAAACAAAGTCCAGTAATTAAAATGTATAATTTTTTATATTCGCAACTTTTATAGTTTGTAAATGCAACTTTTTAGATTTTAGATGCACGATTTTTGTTGCCCTAATTATAACAAACTTTTTATGGATTCCGGTGAAGTTCGTTATAATGAGAGTCGACTCTACCAGGAGTTCATCTCTTTCGAAGGTGATCTGGTTGTTTAGTAGCTTGTTGTGGTCCGTGTGGCATTGCTTTCTTATTTCCATCTCTTCGTAGATCATGATTTTTGCTTTATTAGCGCCCCTCCATAGAACGCTCATGCATTCTTCCCTTGGAAGCATTCTATGCATGTGTTTGACTAGGTGGTCAGCATAGGCAGACTTATGTTCATTATTTAGCGTGGCCGCCTATGCTCTTTGAATCCCTCATGGAATGTGGAATGAGCTTGACGTAGATCCTATATACGAGGGTTGTTCAAAAATTTTTGCCTCCGGGTCCGTAAATTTTTTATTTGTTAACTGATTTTTAAAATTCTTTTTGTATCTTATATTGTGACATAAATGTGCGTGTTGTTTTTTTTTTTTTGTAAATTGCTAGCGATTTCTTATGCCTCCTGAAACTGAAACTGCGAGCGATCTCGTCTCTTGCGAGATCAGAGCAGACGAATTGTTGGCCTCCTTATAAGAGTTTTTTTTCCTTCGATTGTTTACTCTTCTGTAAGATGACGGACAGGGAAGGAGTACTTTTCTTTTTTTTCTGGAGTTTCAAATAAAGTCTGATCAAGTTTCACTGCTTTAAGTTTTTTAAGCATGTGTCTACCTAGCGATCTTGCTAGTTTCTGGATGTAGATATTTCTTTGTTTTCCTGGGGTTTTTTTTTTTTTAAAGTTAGATGTCATTCTAGGAGTTCGATTTGTTCTATAGGAAGAGTTCCCAACAGAAGGCTTCCAATTCAATAAAGTATTTGTGTCGAGGCCGATTAATTAAATTGTGTGACTGAGTAGAAATTTTTAAATATATACCGAATCATAACCAGTTTTATTGCTTGGAGTATTAAGCTGATCATCACAAGTCGAAGTTGAGAGGCCGGAGAAGGGAGGCAACAAAAGGTAAACAATCTTTGCATTTCCTAATCTGAAACACCAGGCAAAGGAGATCACATTGGCGTCCACAGCAGGATAGTTGGCTTCCCTGCAAGGTTCTGTTGAAGAAAAGAGCGCAAATTAGAACATGGCTCCTCCAAACGCAGATGCTGGGCGAAAGGAGATTGAAATTCTTAACTTACCTAATTTATCTGGATATGTTGGCATTATTTCCACGTTCTTTGGGGACGAATTTAGCATAGGTATCTCAGGTTCCCTTTCAACGTTTGAAAAAGTCGCAGCTCAAGGGAGTATTGCTCGTAAAGCTGCAGAACACGATCTGTATGACATTGCTATCTTTCAAGTGTTTGCAGAGAGTCTGAAACAGCTATTTTGTAAAGTGTTGTTGGATAGTGACTTGGTTAAAGAATTCTATGATGTGTCCCAGAGGAAAAGAGAAAAGGTTCAGGATTTTATTCATCGTTTGGAGCTCTCCTTTAACAAATTAGCTAAAGTTGATCCAGAATGGAGAAAAATGAGGGAACAAACATTACTGGAGAGGTTGTGGCATGGTCTCCTGCCAGAACATCGAAAGGCAATAATGTTCATGAGCCCAAAATCGTATCCTGAGGCTGTTATATGTGCTATGGAATCTGAGCATTTAGAAGGCAAAAATGAATGCTGAATATAATAATGTGGAGGAAGGTGTTAGTCGGCAAAGGTCCATGAGTAAAACGGAAGAGGGCATGAGCTGAGTGAGGGGAAGAGGGGTGAAAATAAGGTTAAGAATTGTGAGAATGAGATTCGAGAATTGAGGAAGGAGATAAAGGAGCTACAGGAAATGATGCAGAAAATTTTGGAGAAAGTTGATGTTGGTGCCTCGAGGAATGTAGATAATAGATACTGATGTAATAAATTTGGCCATTTCATCAGGGATTGTCCACAGAATGCCAATGCTAAAGGCACAACAGGAAGCTCAAATGGTATTGGGAAGGCTGGTAACTTGTGCTCTGTGGAAGTCCAGTGGGATAGGGACAATTATTATAGAAGTGTTGTTTTGGTTGAAGGGGTAAGCATTCCCATGCTTTTGGATACCTGATCCCAGGTATCTTTTATTGACAGGGAGGTGGCAAGGAGTATTCCCCATGTGTCGTATGAAGATGTTAATCTCGACATTGCTGGCATGGGTGGCGAGTTCCTCAAGATAATGAGAGCAATGCATGCCAATTTAAATATTCGTGGAAAGGGGGTTGAAAACAAACAGCTCTTGCTTATGACTTTTGTGGTAGAACATATCAAGGCATAATTGGTAGTGATGTAGTGTCTAAAGCCAGGTTTTATTGCTCATCTCTGGAAGGGCAGCCTGAAACTAGATACATGAGCTTCGTTGAGCTTCTTAGACCTTGCTTGGTGCGAGATAGGGAGGTGAATAATAAACCTGAAAATAGAGATAGGGCCCTTAGGATTCCTATGTGCCTCTCATATGTCAAACAGGTCAATTTTACTAATGACTCGGTATGTCGAACCGAATGTATTGTTCACAATAGTTTGGAGAAAAGGTCTGATGCAACTTTTGCATCAGTTTACATCAAAGGATTGTGTGATGAGTTCTGTGATTGTTTTTCTGAGGATGCCAAGAGTCTGCTCGGGGTAAAGAATTTTGAGACAGAATTTGAAATTTGTCAGGATCGACCCATATTCACTCGGCAGTATCTCATACCCCCATGTCTACAGATAATCATACCGGATAAAATTGCGAGAGTTTGAGGAGGCCAAGATTATAGAGCCCAGCACTAGTGCTTAGAACTCTTCTGTGTATTTGGTCCCTAAACAGAATGGTGACATTCGAGTAACCTTAATTCTAAGGAGAGTTAATGAGGTCACAACTACCATGGTTTATCCTATGCCGGTAATTTGGGACCAACTAAGCAGCATCAATGGACATAAATATTTCTCCACAGTGGATCTGAACAATGGGTATTATCAGGTTCTCATTGCTCTCCATTTACGCAAATGTTTTGCGTTTCAGACACCTTGGGGCAAGTTTCAACTAACCCGCATGCCCCAAGGTGCGAAAAACTCTCCATGCATTCTCCAACACTATGTTTCGTCCCTGTTGTTAGATAGAATCGGGACTGGAGTACTGGTTTTCCAGGACGATATTTTAGTTTCTATGGTGACTCTAAAGGAGCATTTGGAACTACTGAGATGGATTTTTCTACAGTTCAGGAAGAATGGTGTGATGATGAAACCATCTAAGTGCAGATTTAATGAGCCAAGTGTCAAGTATTTAGGGCACATTATTTCAGCTTACAGGAGCCCAAGAATGTGAAAGGTGTGAGGTCACTGATTGGAGCGATGAACTTCTACCACCCATTTATACCGAACTTGTCCGATATACACTGTCCCATAACTGAATTGACAAAAAAGGATGTTAAATTTAGGTGGAGTCCTTCATACAAACAAGCATTCAATGAGATTATCAAGATATTGTCCAATCCTCCCTTATTAGTAGCACCTGATTATAGCAAGGAATTTTACCTTTTAACAGACGCTTCTGGGGAAGCTGTTGGTGTTGCTTTTCATCAGGAGTATTCTGGGAACTTGAGGCCTGTGGGGTATTTTAGTTCTAAGTTGAGTAAAGCACAAATAGCGTACAGCATTATAGAAAAGGAGACGTTGGCGTATTAGCTGCATTGCAGCACTTTAAAGCGATGATCCTTGGATATAGAGTGCATGTAAGGTCTGATCATATGCCCCTTAGCTTTGTTCGCAGCATGAAGAATAACAGCCTACTAGGATGGGCTCTGGAATTAGAAGAGTTTAACCTAGAAATTTTGCACATTCCAGGAAAGAAAAATTGTATGGCCGACCTTCTGTCTAAGCAAATCAGTGCAGTGGAGTATAATGCGGTGGGTGCTTTTGAAAATAAGGAATGGAAGGCACGTTTAAGGGATGCTCAGAACCATGATCCTGCCATTGAATAATTGGTGGAGATGGTTAAGGGGGGAAGGGAGGTCAAAAAGGAAAATTCCATTTTGTTTTAAGAGGATAGTCTTTTGGTCCAAAGGAGGGACGTAATCATGAAAATGGGTGTAGGGTGTATGTTGGGCAGGATATGATTAAGAAATTATCTTATTAGCTCACAAAAATGCCCTGTTTGCGCATAAGGCAGCTACATGCACTGCCAGGAAGTAAAGAGACACTATTTTTGGAATGGAATGGATGCTGATGTCGCTGAATTTGTCTCACGTTGTGCCATTTGCAATAGTCAAAACTAAAAAAAAGGAAAGGCACCATTCCAGACTGGCTTGTCCGCCAGTGCACTGTTTGAGGTGATTAGTGTAGATGTTGTTGGACCCATTGAAGAGTCGTTGCAGGGCAATAAGTACAGTCAATTCTAGTTAATACAAAACCGGTTAATACGTAATTCCGGTTAATACGAAGACATTTCTAATTGATATTGAGAAATATAAATCTGAATTGGTGGGAAGGCTTCCTCAAGTCAGGAATGTGGTTAAGTCAAGGGATATATCTAAAAGGAAGAGGAAACTGGATAATATAAATGATAAGAGGGATCTTAGGACGTTTGAATTTGGAGATATGGTTTGGTTATTGAGGAAAGGGGGAAGGAAAAGAAAATTGTGCTTCAAGTATTTAGGGCCTTTTCGAATTGTTGGTAAGTTGGGTCAAGTGGATTATGTCATTAAAAGGAAGGATGAACAAGCAGTTCATATAGATTGACTCAAACCTTGTGTGGGTACTTCTCCTCAAATCGAGAGACGAATGAAAGGGAGGAATCCACCTCCTCAAATCGAGAGGGAAACGGAAGTATACAGTCCTACATCAGAGTCGGGGGAAGACAGTTTTGAGAAGATTTGCAAGTGATTTGTCGACGAGCTCCTGTTAGCAGTATTCAAAGTCCCACATTGTGTGATGATTCTCAGGAAGAACCCAGATATAATCTTAGAGCACGACCCAGAGTTAATTATAGGGATATACAGAGGGCTAGGAGTTCGATTTGTTCTATAGGAAGAGTTCGTAACAGAAGACTTTCAATTCCATAAAGTATTCGTGTCGAGGGCGATTAATTAAATTGTGATATTGAATAGATTTTTGTAAATGTATACTGAATCATAATCAGATTTATTGCTTGGAGTATTAAGCTGCTCATCACAAGTTGAATTTGGGAGGCACGACACAGTTAATTACAGGGATATACAGAGGGATACTGTGAGAGAATGCATCAACTCTCAACTCTGCGTGTCTGGCAATTAGTGGCTGTTGGAGCACTCCTCATGAGTGGTGTAAATATTGTTTGTTTGTGTGTTTGTTTAAATTTTGGTGCAAATTTTTTTTTCTCGATTAGTTAGGTGAGAGGTATGTGACATAAATGTGTGTTTTGTTTTTTTTTTTTGTAAATCGCTAGCGAGTTCATATGCCTCTTGAAAGTGAAACTGAAACTGCGAGCGATCTCGTCTCTTGCGAGATCAGAGCAGACGAATTTCTGGCCTCCTTATGAGAGTTTTATTTCCGATTGTTTACTCTTCTCTAAGACGATGGACAGGGAGGGCATATTTTATTTTTTTCTGGAGTTTCAAATAAAGTCTGATTAAGTTTCATAGGAAGAAGGATTAGGCATGTGTCGACCTAGCGATCTTGCTAGTTTCTGGATCCAGATGTTTCTTTGTTTTCCTGTTTGTTTTTTTTTTGAAAGTTAGATGTCGTTCTAGGAGTTTGATTTGTTCTATAGGAAGAGTTCGCAACAGAAGGTTCCGATTCAATAAAGTATTTGTGCTCAGGGCGATTAATTAAATTGTGTGATTGAGTGGATTTTTTTTAAATACGAGGGTTGGGGCAAAAGTCATGGCAACTATTATTTTTGTTGAAGAAACCAGTCCGGGTGGAAAATGTGACATATACCGACGAAAGGACAAGGTGTTAACTACATGTGTGGACAATGAATAGCACTGAAATATCGTAACACACTAATTTATTACGGTAGTATACAGCGCAATATGGCCTTCACGGTTGCTCATCACTGGTTGACACACGTCCTTGCTGAAACTTTCCTACCCACCGTGCTACTGTACGGTATGGCAGGGCATTATTCCCAAGGGCTTCCACTAATTCACTGTGACATTCCATCGCATTTCTTCCTCGGAGAACGGCTATTTTGGTGTAAGCGTGCTGCTCAACACGGGTTACTTCCATCTCGCACGACACTCACCAACTGACTGATTTCATAGCCCTCGCTGCGCTACTACCAGCTATCACAGAGTCATCTGTTGTTCTGCATACACACTATGCCTGCAGAACTTCCACACGACACATATACGTTTGTGATCCGTTCACATATCTACAAGAAAAAAAAAATAGTTGCCATGACTTATGCCCGTATATACTGAATCATAATCAGTTTTATTGCTTGGAGTATTAAGCTGATCATCACAAGTCGAAGTTGAGAGGCCGGAGAAGAGAGGCAGCAAAAGGTAAACAATCTTTTTATTTTCTAATCTGACACACTAGGCTAAGGAGATCACAATATTCGTGTTTTGTCCTGAAAGCGATTCCAAGGCGTTGTCACAAAATTTTATATTGGAAACTCGCGAAGACCAGCTACAGCAAGGATGAGAGACCACAATGCATGTATAAGGCATGGAAAGTGGGGTGTCTCAGCATTTGCTTATCATATTTTAAGAGAAGGGCATGAATAATCACAAGATTTTAAAACCCTTCACACTTGCAGTAACCACAAATTATTACCATTCTTAGAATCACTCGAAATAGCCAAGAATAAACTCTCAAACAATCTGCTCAACAACAATGATGGACCTGTACCAGTAACATAGTGATTACCAGTTTGAGATATTATTTTACGATAATATGTTTCAATTACTATAATACTTTTTCATTTAATTGTAACAAACTTTATATCAGAATTTTTAAACTAGTTTTTGTACCATGTAAAAGAGCTTGACTCTTATAAAAGGAGTGGACACTTACAGAGGGGGAAAAAAAAAGGAGTGGACGCTGGTTAAAGGCTTGTTTGCCTGATTAGCTATTGGCCTTCCCGTTTTTTTTTGCTGCTATTGGTTGTTGTATGCTGTCACTTTTATATAAATTCGTACGTCCACTTTGTACTAATCACTATACCCTGATACACAGGTTCATCACTGTCCGATACTGCTGCTGCTACTACTGCACGACGATTCTTCCACTCGACGGACGACGACGTACCTATTGCAGTCTGGACGACTTTCAGTGTATCGGTGGAATCTCCAAGAAGACTAACAAGGTAGGACTTTTTTAAGTCTTTTAAGTCGTTCTGAGCAGGTGCGTCCTTCTAAGGACGGCAAAACCCAGCACCACACCTGCTCATGGCGACGTCAGGCGTTGCGTCGACGAAATCCGCTAGCATTACTATTAAATACGCTGACAGTAAAGTGTTACCATGTGAGCAAGCCTATAAAGATGCCTGTAAGGATCCTAATGCCTTTGATATCGTTATTAATGAACAGCTTGAGGCTTTAAGCACGGTCTTAAACAAGAAATATTTAGACCTAGAATCTAAGGGAGAAACGCTGGCCAAGAATGTTAGTAGTCTGGACACTAAGATTGATGGGTTAAAATCAGAGATTTTGAATGCCCGTAGTGAAGCTGCAAATGGCCTTGCTAGTCTTGAAAACACAATAAGGGAAATGATGAGCTCTCTCAATGTATGCTATACTAACACGCAAATGTTAGTAGGTGACGCTGAACCCATGCAAGACAATGACGATCCCCTACTTAACCGTGCAGAGTCCATCTCAACGAATAGAACTAAAAATAAGAGGAAACTAAATGATGATCAAACTAAGGAAGTCAGTGACTGGATACCTGTTGTAAATAAAAAGTCTAAAGGCATGCGTGTGGACAATATCTCCAGTGAAGCGGCCATCAGCGACGTAGCTGCTGTTGCCTTCCGTGATAAAAACAAGAAATCTGTCCACACTAATCATAGAGAAGGAAGCATATATGTTCCTCCGATCATCATTCGCCACCACGGGAAACCTTTCAAGGAGATTCTGGAAGAGATCACCAAGCATGTGCCCCTAGATAAAATTGTCGCACACACAGGTAGAAAGGATACCATTAAAATAAAGTGCCACAACGAAGAGACTCATAAGATTCTGGTATCTGGAGTGAAAAACAACGATGTTCTGAAAATCCAGCATCACCAATTAAAGTCGGAAAAAATGCTGAAATACGTTGTCCGAAATGTCGATATAACGTATGATCTGGAAGACTTTGGCGACGACCTCAGGAAGGCTAACTACTTTCCGGAAAAAACAATCAGACTTAAAAAAGCTAATGGTGCAGTCGAAATGCCAATGGTCTTGGTTATCTTACAGAATAATGAACATAACAAATCCTTCTTAGGATTAAAACATATCGGTCCTCTAGCAATTATTGTGGAACTATTTAAAGGTAACAAAAGGCCCTTGCAGTGTTACAACTGTTTGCGTTTTGGTCACGTCTCTCAAGGTTGTACCGAAACACCTCGATGCAATAAGTGCGCTGGTAACCACCAGTCGAGGGACTGTACTAATGTTAAGGGTAAAGACCCCCCCTAAATGTGTCCGATGTGATGGTCAGCACACATCAAGTTATACCAAGTGCCCTAAATATCAAAGGCTCAAAAGCACAAAAGTGGTAGAGGGCAAAACCTATGCTTCGGTCGCATCCAACTCTGCTGATACAAGTGTCATTGATAATAACCAGTTGCGCAGTATATATAGGTGTCTAGGGAACTTGCTAAATATCTACAAAGACAATGGCAAAGTAGTGCCACAGGTTGCATCCCACGAAAACAAAAATTGACTATGGACAGACGCCCTTACAGAAAGATCACCCACGGGAAACTTCGTTGCAACATATGGAATGCAAGAGGAATCCATCGAAAGCGCATCGAATTTTACATCTTCCTTATAAATTGGAATGTCGACATCGCCTTCGTGTGCGAGACACACTTGAAGTCATCTCAAATTTTCTGTTTGCCTGGTTTTCATGTCTATCGCAAGGATCGGCCTCTGGGTAATAATGCTAGTAAAGCGTTTGGTGGAGCAGCGATCATTGTAAAGGACGGCATTGAACATCGCGAGATAGCCACCCCAAATTATGCAGGGATGGAAGCAATTTCCCTAATCATAAACGATGCTGACGCAGGCGAAATTAAGTTCACCTCCTTATATAATTCGCCTAAGCACAAGCTTAGTTTGTGCGAGCTTGATGAGCTGCTGTCTGGGCCCATTCCAGTTATTATGGTGGGTGACTTGAATGCCAAGCACCCTGCATGGAATTCTAAATGCTCTAATCAAAACGACAATATCTTACATGGATACACTGTGAACGAGAGTGATACCTTCGTTGCTGGTCCTCTTGATGACACATATTATTGTGACCACTCGCCAGTTAGTGATGTGCTGGACATTGCTGTTCTTAAAGGTTTCCTCAAGCCGTATAATATTTTTACAGTAGACGATTTAACCTCTGACCACCAACCGGTCATGCTTATCTTCGAGGGCCTAAACATTGATGTGAAGCTAGGGATGCGCTCCAAGCAAGACTGGAAGCTCTTTAAGGATATTCTTCGAGAAAATAGCATTCCATACAGGGAAGTTATTGATAACGGGGACATCAACGAAAATATCAGTGCAATCACTCGTGCTATAAATGATGCTACTACTTCAAGTACCTCAACTACTGATAAGAAGCGCCCCGAGCACCTCGACCTCCCTCCTTACATCAGACGACTCATTCTTGAAAGGAATTCCTATAGAAGACTATGGCAGCGCAAGCGACTACTCTTTTTCAACAAGAAGTACAAAAGGCTTTCTCACAAGGTCCAGGAAGAGGTTAAACTTCTACGAGCACAAAGGTGGAGTGAAAAACTGAAATCTTTGTCTGTCCAGGACAACTCACTCTGGGGTACTGTAAGGGCCTTGAAGGGTAACAGGCCCATTCAATTGCCGCCGCTGCTTGCAGACAATGGCAACTTCGTCACCAGTGACGGGGAAAAGGCTCAACTGATAGCGGATTCCCTGAAGATCCAATTTACCACGCCTACTGGGACCAACCTGGACAGTCTCTCAAACACTCAGCTTGTGAATAATGGCTGTATCGCTTACCAGTGCAACCATCGTGTTCCTACCCCTGAGGATGTCATTAGTATTCATGAAATCTCCGATATCATAAAGCGACTTAAAATCAAAAAAGCAGCAGGTATTGATTCCATCACCAATAGTGCTCTGAAGAACTTGCCTCCTAATATTGTCTCAACTATTACCAAAGCCATAAATGACTGCTGGAAACTTGGTTACTTCCCCGACCAGTGGAAAGAATCAGTCGTTGTTACCATACAAAAGCCAGATCTTAACCCTGCTCTTGCTGTCAGTTACAGACCCATAAGTTTACTACCTATGTTGTCCAAAGTCTTCGAACGCGTCATCCTAAGGAGATTTAATGCTTTCTGTGTGGCTAAAAAACTTGTTCGTGAGGAGCAATTTGGTTTTCGACCTGGACACTCCTGCCAACTTCAGATCTGGAGGCTTGTTGCAGATCTAAACACTCCTCTAAATTGTGCAAAGTACGGTGGTCATGTCTTCTTGGATGTCCGGAAAGCTTTTGATCAAGTTTGGCATAACGGACTCATATTCAAGATGATTACTTGTGGTTTCCCTGACGATCTGATTGCTTTGATTAGTTCCTTTCTGACGAACAGGAAATTTCGAGTTAAGGTTGGCTACTCATGTCAAACCCTTGTGACGTCAATGCTGGTGTTCCCCAAGGCTATGTCCTGGGACCTGCATTGTTCAATTTCTTCATCCACGACTTCCCAATCTTTACTAAGTGTGAGCTATATCTGTTTGCTGACGACGCGGCCATCATGACTACCGACCGCAATCCCGCTCACATCACATCTCGGTTACAAAATGCCTTACATCAGTGCGAGAAATGGTTTGCTAAGTGGAGACTCAAACTAAACGTCGACAAGTGCAAAGCTATGTTTATTACCAAGAAACTTCGGAAACCCTCGAAGCCTCTCTTTCTTTCGGGTAGAGAGCTCGAATGGGTGAAGAATTACAAATACCTCGGAGTGGTGATAGATGCCAAGCTAAATTGGGGTGACCACGTCTCCTATGCTATCAATAAGGCTAAGAAGGCAAAGTTCAGCCTGGTCGCCCTCCTGGGGCGAAACAGCGCTCTTGGAATAGATAGCAAACTTTTGCTATATAAAATGGTAATCCGGACCATTCTGTTATATGGTATGCCTGCCTGGGCCACAATATGCAAGTCCAGATGGAAGAACCTGCAAACTTTCCAAAACATTACCCTGAGGACCATCGCCCAACTGGACAGGAGAGTTGCAACAAATACTTCCATTGCTGAAGATTTTGATATACCTCCTATTGGAAACTACGTACAGGAGTCGTTGAAGAAGCTTCTTCCGAAGATCAAGGACCACCCTAATCCTCTGGTTGCAGATATTCTGGATCACCCGCTCACTTTTCGAAGTTTACTCAGGCATCGCAGGCCTCGTCATTTCCTGGACGTCAACTTCGAAGACATCCAAAAGGCTATTTTTCCAGACTACTGGATCTCCTAGCTCCTTCGTGTCCCTCGTCAATCAACAATCAACTCTATCGTCCTTATAGCAAAGGACCCCATCTTATCCTCTGGATGATTTAACAAGGTTTCATCTGGCTTCTTGCCTAATTCAGTGTACTTCCCTTGGTTACTTCCTGGATGAGTATGGCAGTGAAAGTGTTGCTTTCGGACCACTGGTCTCGTTTTCCCTGCACTGTTCGATTGTCGATTGTACTAATTGAGTTTTGGATCTTCGATTGCTCCAAGCTTTGCTAAGGACTTTCGAAACTTAGGATGTTTCAAGATATTCACTGAAGAAGCTGATATCAGTGAAATGTACATATGAGATAGTAAACTCTGTGTGTGGAATTGTGTTTTCCTGTTTTATTTTCTTCTAGTTAACCTATGTCCACATTTTCTGGCCAATCACATGGTCTTGCCCTTTATATAAAAAAAAGTGAATATTTTCTATAATTGTTCAGTAAATTTACACAATTTATTATAAATATGGATTAAATGTTTGTGAAAAGTACTAAAACATGTTAAAAAGCTGTAATAATAATAATAATAATAATAATAATAATAATAATAATAATAATAACGCTCGTGTGGTCCTACATTCGCATTGTGTGAGGGGGCAACATCTTAGGGTGATGGTGCTGGTTAACAGGTCTGCTCTACTCTACCCTTACATTAATGTCGAGAGTCCAGATGACCCAGTAGGAGAGATGAGCTGATTACTACCAAGGGCCTGCTGATGATGGAGATGGCTAACAGGACCACCCGTATTGGTGATCGCTATGATTAGAGTGCTAGTACGTTAATTAATACCGGCTTGGACGGCACCCGGGTTACTAAGGTCCGCGTTCGTGGGTTAGGCAGAGGCTCACGTTCGAAAAATATGTCGCAATCTCTCAGAGTGAAAGCAGCCCCAACACCTGTTTGCCTACTGCAATATCACAACCTGTCCCTAGTGTTTCAAGAGGAGCTTTGCCTTCGACCACTAAGGCAGGCAAGCCATGCCAAAGCCTGAAATGGATCAATGACAAACCATTTTATCATGCGAGCCTATTCGCAGTCACTAGATTGGAAACTGACACTACAACTCACAGACAACATTTATATAACGCTTTCAAAGAGCTATATCCTCACATAACAGTCACTGAAAAACGCACTGCAGATCAGCGTTGCACAATTGTTATGAACAGTTTAATACCCTTACCCACGCTACAGAAAATAAAACAAGAAGTTGCACAACAGCTACAAGAACAAAAGCCATCTACACAAACTGGCACTCAACACACAAATTCAAACACTAACACTTGACATATACTAATGAAGAAGAAGAACACACACTCAACAATGAACGTCACTATGATATTCACCCACAACACAACATAAATATTAAACTTATTGTAACACTAAAAGGCAACCTAGAGAGATACCTTGCAGTTTACACAAGAACATATCCCACACAAAGACCAGGTATACCAAAAATAGACAAACAGCAAAACAGGAGAAATTTTATTTTACATGAACACTTATCTTGCCACAGTACATTGAAGAAAATCTATCTTAAAATGCATACACCTTCTTATTTAGACTAGGGCTCTTAGTTATGTCTACACTGGGAAAGAAACCAATCCATAAATACATACAAATTATACACACAGCAGAAACTTAAATGGCAAAAGGGGACTGAGTTCTATATTGATGATATCCGCAAGCAGTTAGGTAGACTTACACAGTGCAATAAAAACAACACTTCATCAAAGCAGAACAAACGCTTCAGACAGTTATATAAGAAAATTAAAACACACACCAGACATGAGCAACACAAACACATTAGTGATAGTATCGAGTACTTTAAGGTATCGATACTTGCATTATCAAGTAAGTTGCAGTATCGAAAGTATCGAGTATTTCTATGAGTATCGAAAGGCAGTATCGAGTATTTTTTGAATCTGGTTGTTAAACTTGTCTTTATTGAAATAACTAATCTATTTATAACTCACGAGAGTGCTGAAGTTAATGAGAAAGATGAAGTGGATAAGTGGACAAGGAAAGTTTCGGTATCGTTTATAATCGACAAACGGTGATAGTTACAGTTTTCACGTGAATTGGTGAACGGTTCATTTTCCAGTCCGGTAATGTGGCAAAGGAGAAAAAACAAATATAAAACTATAAGGTGGTCCATAAGTACCGTAAATATTCTACTATAATGCGAATTTTTTGGCCTAAATGAGCACCTAAATTTGCTGGGTCGTATTATACAAGAGGATAAATATCAGCCCTCCAACGACGACTGCTGCCGAAGGAGGTTTTGTCCGGAGGGGATTTTATCCTGATGAAATTACCGTATAATATACATTAATTATATTGCTTATACAGTGTCCAGTTCATTATACAATGAATTAATTCATTTTTCATTTGAATTTCTCGTCGCCAATATTTAATACAAAAATAACTCCTCCCAAAGATCGCTACTTCCAAATAGGCCTACTTCAAAACTGCCTCGAACCAAAGCCTACAAGAAAGCTTATGCAGTCAAGTTATGAAAAATTTAAACTGAATAAGGATTACTTGTTGTTTTATTAAGAAAATTGATGTACTGTTGTGTTTTTTTGTCGATGTGCGAGTGACAAAGCTTTCCCTATCAATGTAGGGCTATAAACTTCCAAACTGCCTCGAAGTGGAGGCAGTTGCTTTTGTTGTAGTTGCTTTCTGTGCTGATCACATTCACATATAATTTTCCGTGTTTTATACATTAATTACATTGCATGTGCAGTGTCCAGTTCATTATACAATAAATTAATTCACTTTTTATTCGAATTTCTCGTCGCCAACATCGAAAATAACTCCTCCCAAAGATCGCTACTAACAAACAGAGACCATCAATATTGATGGTCTCTGCTTCCAAACTGATTCGAACTACTGTCCTGATGAAATTCTCAACGAATATACCATGTGATATAGATTAATTATACAGCATATACAGTGTCCAGTTCAGTATACAATAAATTATTTCACCTTTTATTTGAATTTCTTGTCACCAACATCGAAAATAACTTCTCCCAAAGATCGCTACTTTCAAATAGGCCTACTTCCAAACTGCTTCGAATCAAAGCCTACAAGAAAGCTTATGCAGTCAAGTTATGAAAAATGTTAAAACTGAATAAAGTTTACTTGATTTTTCATTAAGAAATGTTCAGTTCTGTGTGTTGTGGTCGATGTGTGAGTGAGAAATGTAAGCCTATAAAATTCCAAACAGCCTCGACGAAGTTCCCTTCTGTGCTGATGATATTCACACGAATTTATCGTGTATTTTACATTAATTACATTGCATTGACACTTCCAGTCCATTAATTCACTTTTTATTCGAATTTCTCGTCGTCAACAGCTACCGTAATATGAAACCTAACTTCTGCCAAAGATCGTTATACTGTACTTGCAAACTGCCTCGAACCAAAGCCTACAAGGAAGCTTATGCAGTGAAAATATTAAACTGAATAAAGATTACTTGTTTTTTTTTATTAAGAAAATTGATATAAAGTCGATGTGTGAGTGGGAAAGATTTCCCTATCAATGTAAGGCTATAAACTTCCAATGGTTTTAATGAGGCAAATGTCCCAAAATGAATTGAATTTTGGTGAATTTAAACTTTATACAATTTTGAACAAAGACAAGAAGTTCATTTAAATGCATTTTTACATTTTTAAGATCCAGGTTATTTAAAATTAAGATTTTTTTTCTGTATATTTTTGCACATTTTATTTCTCGCGAGGAGTCAAAAATGGAGATCGCATAATACAAGAGGATAGGATTTTTGCCGATTTTTTGGGCCGAAAAAGTGCAGTCGCATTATAGTAGAAGATTTATGGTAATAGCACAATGATAGGATAGCTTTCTTTAATCATTTAACTTATTACTTAAGTTAAGTGCGTAATCTTTTTTTAAGTTCTTATTTTTAATGGCATGTTATTATTTTATATAGCTATGTCAAAGAAAAAACGACTTTGTTCATTTACAGATGAACTGCAAAAAGAGTTTATTTTTTTAAAAAAGAGCAAAATTGATGCAAATGCAAATGTTTTCTGTGAGATTTGCCATAGTGACTTTACAATTGGATCTGGAGGCAGAAATGGTATCACAAGACATATCACATCCGATAAACATCAGAAGTACATATAATAAATATGTTGACATTTTATTTTTATGTAATCAAAAATATGCAATAAACTTTATTATGATTGAATAAAGCAATAGTTGTTCAGTTTAATGCTTTCAGATTAATGTTATTTTCTTTTAACTAAGATAAAAAGTAACCTAAATAAGGTTTTTTTAAGTTTCGAAAATCGATGTTTTTCCGACATCGCCCAAGCATTACCTGTCCCACATTCCGTTGCAAAACATCTGGTCACCTTGTCCATAAGTCTGTCCCCCCCTTTTATTTTTTGAACCAAAGCAGATATGTCAATTTTGATGAATCCAATGAATAGGAAGTTGTGGATGGCCTATCCCATGGTGCACTTTTCATCATCCCAAATATGCAAATTAGGACACATTCAAAATTTATCTCAAAAATCATAAGGGATAGAGAAAAAAACCCAATTGCAAACTTGTTCAGCATAAAAAAACAAACAAAACAAAAAAAAATTATTCAAATCGGACCAACACAATGTCTGAAGAGAAACAAAACATGCACTCAGCACAAACAACAGAACAAGTTATTCGCAAACAATGAGAAGACATTTTATAAGCACAGTTGTGGAACGGCCTAATAATCAATTTGTAGCACCTTTTGTAGCAGGAAAACTAAAATTTTGTAGCAGTCTGTAGCAGAAAAAATTGGCCATTTGTAGCAATTAGTAGCAAGAAGAAATTAAATTAAATAGCATGGTGTGGGAAACCCATCAAACAGCTTCTTCATCTAACTCTTCAAAAGCTTGATGAAAATCTTCATTCTCAAGCTCGTCATCCATATCTTCTTCAGTGTCGTTTTCATCGGCCTCACTTTCATTATTTTTATTTTTCGAAATGATACAGTAATTATTTACTATATGTAATAACAGATATGCATTATAACTATATTAGCTTTCTTTATAGAACATTCTTGGATGATTTTCAAGAAGCACTTGCTATGAACAATGACAATTTACCTAGGTCGGCGCATCTTGGTTTCAGGATTTGAGTTATGAGTTTGCTTTTTACAATGGAAAACTGGATGAAAGTCGAGGAATAAGTTGTGAAATAAAGCACTGTATATTGAATATACTTGTACAGTGTGCCGTAAGTTAGATTAAATTTTATAACTTGGACGTTTTATTCACTCAAAGAGCGTTTTCGTTCTTTGAGCCTAACATATACATATGATTAGTGTTTCGGAAGAATAAAGCACAGTTTTGTATATCGAATGCAAAGAGTATAGAATATTTATTTCTTTCATGGTCAAACGGACAATCGTGTTTCGCGATTTGATCGATTAATTGTCATTTCATTTCTTTGGATTATAAATTAAGAAATCTTAACAGTAATCAACTTACAGTCCATTCGATATAATTTCGTTCCGGACCATACTGTCGATCCAAGGGGTCTAGGCTGAGCTCATCGACAAGCAGTCGACTATCGACAAGTGTTGATGGTCACGTGGTTAATGACGCATTTGTCGATTCGAGCTAGCATGAACACGACTTGTCTACACTGTCTACAGTGTACAGACTCTACACCGTCGATTTTCTAGTGTAGACTTTGACCATCGACAACTGCCTTAAAAGCAGTCGACTATGCACATTCTTGTCTACAATTCAAGAGCAGTCGACTATGCACTTGGCGATCCTTATTTCAGAATTTAGCAACAGATTTCTTATTAAAATCATTTTTCCTTCGTTTCCGGCCTGCAGGCTAAATACACATAGCTCAAGAATACACATTTTCTAAAAATATTAACAAAAACTTGTTTAAAAATATTTACATACATGAAGTACTCTCTTGTGCTACGAAACTTGAACTGTGAAAATAATAATAGAGCGTGTCTACAGGCATGTGTTTATGTATGTATTTATATGTATACATGGATAAATGAGTAAAATTATGTGTAAATATGTGTATATCAGTGTATATTATCTAGCCATACGTGTGCAAACTTGTGTTTAAATGCGTAATATGCCAATTTTCGACGGTTAGATTTTGACGAGATCGACAGCTTGTCGATGAGGTTAGCCTAGACCCCCAAGGCAGGTAATTAGCAGAGCAATGATTCATGCTTACATGTCAATCACAAGACAAGAATGCCTATCATAGTGATGGGCGATACTTTGGTATCGAGTATTGGGTATCGAATATTTGTCAGTTTCGAATCCCAGAGTATCGAATATTTATAATATTCGATACTATTCGATACTGTCGGAATTTTCGTATTCGATACCATTTGATACCAAAAACAGCCAATGAAGATGCAATCTTGCAAAAAAACCAATAAAATTTTGATTATTGCAACCTACATGTCGAGGTGTGACTGGTCTCTGCTGCAGCAAGATAAGAACCAGACGTCATCATGAGTCACCAACAGTACAATACTTTAAGCCATTGCATTGATGTCCTGGAAGTTAACTTCGACGATGTCAGGAATGTTATCTTCCCCTATTTTTGGATAGCCTAGTTCGCCTCTGGCTCCCTCCCCCTTTTCTATGACAATCTTCAATCAACCTTTTTATCCCCAGAATGAGGGGAATATTCTTCAATCATCTTGAGGAGGACCTTCGGGGTTTTTTCAGGCTTCTTACCTACCTCAGTGTAATTCCCCTGGTCTGTACATGTGACGAGTGAGTTTGGGAGCTCTGCTTCAGTACCACTCGCAATTGATTCTCCACTCCACTGCTCGATTGTCGATTGTCAGTGATTGCTAATATAAACCCTGAAATCAAATGCAAACTGTCTGGGGATAAATACGTAACAGCAAGCAAGGTGATTCCTTTATTTTATTGTCTACGTAATAGCATGGAGAGTATCGTGCGTTAACGAACACCGGCACTGAATTGAAGACAAACGTCATGAAACACATGGCAAAGAGATTTTTGGCTCTTGACACCAAAAAACTGTGGGCTCTACCAACTCTCCTGGATCCACGATTTAAAGGAATCCACATTAACGGATCCGACAGAGTAAAACACACAAAATACATTAGTGATTGTGTGAAACGCTTAGCGTGCACAAGCACACAGGAAGTAGTTGCGGAGGTGGAAGGTTACACTGAACCTTCCTCATATAATTTTTGGAGTTCGCATTATATGCTACTTAAGTTCCGAGCATCAAATTCTGAAAACCAACATTCAGGAGCAGTTGGTAGTGATGCATGGCATCACTCCCTTGCAAAATACTTCAGCTCATCATCAGAGAATCTTGATCTGAATGTTGATCCACTTAAATATTGGAATGATAACAAAGCCAGCTTTCCGGAGTTGTGTCGTCTGCACAAAAAGTTTTTATGCATTTTTGCTACGTCTGTCCCATCAGAGCGTCTGTTTTCTAAAGCTGTTGGAATCATGACCAAAAAAAGAAATAGATTAGCGCCTAACAGCTAACTTTTTTGTCGCAGTTTTCACAAAATGTTCTCTTTGATTCTTGAGATATTTTGAATTAATAATTTTGTATGTTCCCGAATAAAACAGAAATGTAAATATGATGAAAATGAAAATAAACTTGCAATGGTGAAATATTCAATGCAACTTGGTGTTTTGCTACTTTTTTTGGATTGTTATGTCATTTTACCAAGTATCGAATACTAGTTTCGAATAAACTCTTAATATTCGATACTGGTATCGATTATCGCCGAACTTGGTATCGCCCATCACTAGCCTATCATTCGTCGATTGTCTCAGTTTATACATTCGTTACCTGGTCGAACTGCATGCTGGTAGGATTTAGAGGTAGTTATTACATGTGCGACTTAGTAATGGGAAAGTCTAATTGGTTGACAAGTGACATCATTCTCTATTAGGTCTGCCCTTCATCGGGCCCTCTGGTGGAAAATTCAAAAATGCAGATGAGCGAACGATGAAGTGGATAGGCCTAATGATAACACTATGGGAATATGGCTGGTGATAACTTTTCTGAAGAAAGTTTATCATGTGAATCAAGTCCTTCACAAAATTGTTCCTTAAAGTCTGGTATTGCACTGAAGGTAAGATTCCTTTTTGATAGAGATTTCTTTTAGAGTTTATATCTCTTGGCAAATAAAATACAAGCGCACACTTTTGCTTCCAATGCACTCTCTTCCTTCAAGCAAGGGGATCGCTTCCCAAGAGGAGAGATGACATTAAATCAATTTGTAACTGACATTCTGTCACATTTCTCCCCCTTTAGGAAAGATCCTTCCCTCGATGAAGTTTTCTGTAATCGATCTTCCGTCGTGGCCGAAAGTCGTAACGTCTAGATGATCCGTCTGCTTCATGGTCTCTTTCACTTGAGGTGGGTGGCTCTTCCTCTGTTGTGGAAGCCGGATGATCATCTGCTCAGGTGGATGTGGATGTGGAACCTTGCTGTCTAATGTTGATTGATCTTCCTCCATTTGAAGGTCTTGTGAGACATCTGCTGGTTGATCAGAAATGGATTCCTCCTCTCTGGTGGGTGGCAGGTCTTCCAAGGTGGTAGTGAATGGCTCCGTCTCAGGTACTAGTTGGCTTTCCTCTGGCATCCGTGTTGTGGCTAGATGTCTTCTGGGGTGGGATCGGCACATGTAGTTCAGGCTCAGCTCTACCTTGTCGTCTTCAGACTCTTCTTCGGAAGCAGAAGTCCTTCGTCTGCGGAGCTGTGTGGTTCTTATTCCACGAGAAGTGTTGCTGAAGCATGGCTTCGAGTCGATCGATGTGGACAGTTTGTTGATCGTGCTTCAGAACTCCTTCAATTCTGTAATTGACCTGAGAGACACTTTTGACAATTCTGAATGGTCCCAAATATTGATAACCTTGTTTATTTTTCCCTCCGCCCATTTTAAGTAACCAAACTTTATCCCTCACCTTGAATCCTCTTAGTGATCTGTTAGAATTTGTTCGATCAATAATTTTCTTTCTTCTAATATTACTCCATCTTTAATAATGATAAAGTTCCTTCCACTTTTTCCTTTTTGAATCAGCATCTTAAGTGCTGTTTGTGAACGTGATAGGAAATCAGCTAAACAATTCTCATTTTCCTTAATGTGCTCTACTATTAAATTGTATTCTTCTATTTCCATAGACCATCTTAATACTTGCTGGTTGGTTTCTTTCATTGTTTTTATAAAGGACAAAGGCTTGTGATCCGATAAAATTATAACAGGAAAGCCCAAAATAATATTTCTAAAATGTCTAACAGCTAAAATAATAGCCAGGTCCTCCTTCTCAATCAGGCTCAATCGTCCCTTTCAATTTGGCACTAAAAAAGCTACTGGTTTAAGACACCCATTATATTTTTGGTGTAGGGCCACTCCGATAGCCCCAAAAGAGGCATCCGTGTGTAAAACGAACTCTCTGCTATAATCGGATGGCACCAGAATTGGATAATTACTTAGGGATTTCTTTACTAATTGGAAAGCCTTGTCACATTCTGTTGTCCATTCAAATTGAACATTTTTTTGTGAGATTTGTTATTGGTAAGAAATGATCCGAAAGGTTTTCTAAGAATGGTCTATAAAAACTTATCACCCCTATAAGGGAACATGTTTCCTTGACATTACGAGATGGAGTCAGATTGAAGCAGTGACATTTGTGGGGTCTGGTTGAATGCCTGACTTAGAAATTTGGTGTCCAAGATATTTTACTTGGTCTACACAAAAGTGACACTTGGATGGTTTGATCATCAAACCACGGTCACAAAAAAATTTAAAAACCGATTTTAAAAGGGACAGATGTTCTTCAAATGTTTTGGAATATACAAGAACATCATCTTGGAAGACAAAGACCCTTTCGCCAAGATGTTCACTTAAAATATCTGTCATAAAAGCTTGGTAAAGATGAGAGGAATTTTTTCTTCCTTGAGGCATTCTAGTCAGCTGATATTTACCCCATGGGGTGGTAATAGCAAATCATTCTCTTAAGTGAGGAGCCATAGGACTCTGATAGTATCCGCCATATAAGTCAAGTACTGAAAAATACCTCTGACAATGAAGCTGCTGTAGGAATAGAAGAGTTGCACATGACGCTAGCGCCAACACTTGGGAGTATCTGTAACTAACGTAGTAGGCGGCAATTGCAGTCTTGACAATGGCAACAAATGGAAGTGAGAGCGATCGCACATGTCATTAAACAAAACGAGGCAATCGAGTTAATTGTCATGTTCCATTATGTGTTAATAATGGTCAAAACACAACTAAAATATAAGTTTTCATTCATTCCCATGAATTATTAGATTTTCATATAATTTTTTTTTCAGGGAGGTAGTGGTCTGAATGTTTTTGTGCGAGACTACACACCCTAAAATTAATTAATTATTAATTCTTAAATTTTTTTCAATTTAAATGTAAATGTTTTTGCAGTTTTTGATTATTTATTGCATTTTGCCTTGTTGTATGTAATTCATTAATCCGTATCCCACATGTGGGTGTTTTTTCTGTTGGTTTATTCCACTTACACAATAAGTCTGTGCATGTTGTACTTGGAATTTCATTTTTTTTATTTGACATTAATTTTGAATAATGTTCAAGAATTCCTCCAACATGGTGACAATTATGTGACAATCTGAAATAAATTAGGTAGAATTCCATTTAGTAAACTATTAATTTTAATCACTGCATTTAATTAGTTACTTCGTATGGTCATTAATTTAAAATAATCTTTGGCACAATTAATTATATATTAGAGTAAATAAAATATGAATTTTTTATTTCATCAATAAATTGTTGGCTGTATTACATCATTTGTTTTTTATCTCTTTTAATTATTTTGAAATATATTTGTTTACATACTCTGCAGTACATTCACAATATGCAGAATAAATAGAATTTTCTTTCATGATAACACACACATTGACAATGATTGTATATTAATGATCTTTGTGAAGGCTGAATTTGAGCTCTTATCCCAAAAAAAATAACATCTCCTCTCATCTCCTTGAAAAATTTTAAATACCCATCAAATAAGTATTTAAATCTCTCTATACTCTAATATATCATGTTTTGTCAGGATTGGTAAACTTGATAGATTACTTTCCCATTTAATTGATTTTTTTTTAAAAGTAAGTCATCAGTTAACCACGTTGTTGCTGTGTTTTCTAGCCCGATACAGCAACCATAATGCGCGTGCGCAAATCGGGAATGTGCAACTCGTCTATTCTTGAATTTTAGGCATGGGAAATTCCACACCTCTGTTACATCGTTGACCTTCCTTAAGTCAAGTGTTATACGAATATCCCAGTTTTCTTTATTAACTACATGGAGAGGAGAGTTCCATCTCGAAGTAGTGGGATCAATAGTCAAAGACATACTTTTTAAGTTTTGGGAGGTATACTTGAGGAATAGGATATTATCTTACAAAGACAGGTTTGGTTTTGTCAACATTAAAATCCACCTCATAATCCTTAACATCAAAATTCACCTCATAATCCTTAACATCAAAATTCACCTCTTTGATATCCTGATCTACACAGCTAGAAAAGACTGACAAAAATATTCAAAGTAGGTTTCTTTTGTTCATTGGTTAAATTAGCTAACTAAATAGTGTGTTCAAAACGAAGTTCCCCACATTCTATAGCTACATCTGCAATTATGTTTCCTCCAATTATTCCATTATAATCGTGGTCTTGGAGATCCATGACAAGAAATTTTTTGTCTCCTAAAGACCCTACATCTGTTTCAATTTTATTTATAATTGCCCTATCAATTAAAGATATGTGGCCATCAACTCCTTTAAATTAACACGTTGTCATGGACCCACGTGACCTCATTTTGCAATGATTCAGCAGCTGCACAATCAATAACTGATATTTCTGATCCTATGTCTAATAAAAACTTAAAATTTGAATTTCCGATTTTTATATTAAGTTTATGAAGGCCTTAGTAATCTTTTTTGTCTTAACCAGATTTCCACCAGCAGTCAGCACTAATTTAAAGGTTTCTTTTTACAAAAATGGGCAATGTGTCCTTTGTCATTGTAGCTAAAACAGATTATGCCCTTATTATGCCTGTTTCTATTTCTAAATTTGCCTAACTCCCTCCTAATGTGTGCTAGTTGGTCCGACATCTCCTGGATAACTTGATCCCGGTTCTTCAGCATTTTCTCTCTTTCTTGCACTTTAGAGGATAGCTCTATAATTTCAGCTTTCATCCTTTCCAGTTCCTTATTAAAAGGACAGTCCACACATTCAGCCACATTGCATGTTAAACGAGCTGAGCTTAAGTGCAAATCTTCGGATGTATTAGCCATTTTAATTACCTCCTTAAATGTTTGTGGTTGGCTTTGTGCTAGAAACACTCTATGGTTTGGAAGTACTGTCTCTAAGAAATGTTCCAAGATCAACTCTTCATATTTATTAGACCAACTAGGCATTTTGACAGCTAGGTGTTTTCATAATATCTCCAATCTGCAGGCATATTCATTAATGGTTTCACGATCTCCTTGTTGAGCATTTATAAACTCACTTAGAGGGTCACGCTTAAATTTCTTAGTACTCATAATCATTTTAAAAAATTCGCAAAATTGTTTATAATCCTATAACTCAAAGTCAGTGCTCACATCTTATCTGGTACAGAGGGTAGATTATCGCAAGCGATAATCTGTGGCACCTACTCCTACGAGGGAGTTTTGCGCCATCCCATTAATAACGACTGCTACAAGATGACAGTAGCAGTCGGGACCGACGGCTTAACGTGCCCTCCGAAGCACGGGGGGTTTCATGATGGAAAAGCTGCTGGGGATAAACGAACCAGAGGCTGTCACCAACTGCTGGAACACCAGCTATGGTCAATCGGCAAATGGGTCAGACCAAAGTCCCCCAACAGCCGCGCCCCAAATAGCTGTCCCGCCAGCGGTGGCCCTCAAGCCCAGGCCGTCACCCAACCAGCAGCTGGCCGCGCCTGAAGTTGCTGAACTCCATCGATTGGCAAGCCAACCGACGAGACAACCAGGCCACGGCCACCCCCCAATGCTCACACAGTCTTTTCGCAGTCATCCCTTTCACTTTTGCCCTTACAACGTCAATTTTTACCCTATCGTTCCAATTAGCCATATCCGCCAAGTCCTCCACAATCACCAGGAAAGTCTCCACATCCAAATGACCCTCCTCACCCGAGTAGGTTGGAATCATATGCGAGTACCCAGCTACGTTCTGGGACTCTAAGCCTCCTTCAATAGCGAAGCTTCCTTCCACGTTGGTGCTTTCCTCTAAAGCCATATCCTCTCCCATCTTCGGCATCCCTTCACCTTCCATAATAGTGCAAATTTTCACTTTTTGGAAATAACCTCCACCCATTATTGTCCCTGTTCTGGTGCCATTGTGGTAGGATCTGTAAATAATGGGTGTGAAAATGAGGCAACAAAAGTTGCCATACAACAAGGCTTTATTATGGTTCATAAAAGGTATACAAATAGTAAGTGAAGAAATCAATTTTGATCAAGTGGAATCAGATATATAAATTCTATAGAATATCTTTTTATTTTACAAGGGAGAACCTTTCAAGTTTTAATTTATTAAAATACAATTTTTTCTAATTGAACGTACAAACAAGAAATCGTATTGATACAAATGATCTAACTTCGATCGCTAAAATCAAGATGCGGAAAGCGTCTTGTATTCCTTTTAAAAGGGAGGAACACGGTAACCCTAATATTAAAGTCAATGAAATTTTTCTAAGTTCTCAAAGTTCCCATAATTACCGTAATTTTTGGGGTATAATATGCGTATTATGCGTAAAAAAAGTCAGAAAAATCATTACTGCGTATTATGGACGATACATATAATAGGCTGATAATAAAACCTGGAAGTTGAAGAAGAAGTTGGGGGTAGGGGGCATCAAAAGAACTTGGGGCTGACAAACTTCTATACTACCTTTGGTTTTTATTATACAATATTATAGAGTAAATACAATATACATTATATTTATTCACTTTATATTCCACATATAATTATAATTCACGTATATTTATTGCAAAAGCTATTGCAAAAGCGAATTCAGTGGCTCTTTTCCGTTTTCCGTTCATAAAACCAGGGATACCAGATTTTCTCAGCAACCTTTAAGATGGCCGCCAAGCTGAGATGTCTGTTAGCCAGCCAGTGTTTTAGTGACTGTTATTCTGTGTGAACTCTGTAATAATAAAGTTCACAACAGTAAGGCAAATTACTTTGCCATTAACTAGAGCTGACACAAAAAAAAATGCAATACACGAATGCAACCAGTCTTGATCATAACAATCAAAGAAGTTAGGGGCTGCTATTCCGTAGTTTTACCAATGTTTGCTACTATAATCAATTTTCATAAAGATGTGGGGACAAAACGTTTGAATTATCCTTCAAATGGATATCTATCAATCATTCATTTGCATGACAGAGTACAAGAAAATACAATTTGAATGCTTTTGTGAAAGCAGGAATTACCTCTCCTGTGGATGATTCAATTATGAGAATAGAAGACAGGGAAGAAGAAGAAACGGTAATTAGGCCTAACAAAAGAACTCAGACACAGACGATTCTGATTTTGAAGGAAATTAAATACATTTATTTCAGATAAAATATAAGGGTTAAATTGGACTATCTGACCACGGCGTTTTGCTTTTTTCGCGTTTGTTCATTTCAATTGTTGGCGCGAGTTTTCTTTCCCGTAGACTGTTCAGGAAGCTGCGTTTTTTTCACATTACGTGACCAAGTTTAAAAGTAGTTCCAGTGATGAACGACCCACCGTATATTGAGAGAGGTTATCTAAGGAAAAAAACCACAGATTAAGGAGAAAAACAAATTTTTAATGTTTTCTCCTTAATCTGTGGAAAAGACTACCTTTAAATTTAACAAACTTTTACCACTCTCGGTGCTTCGCGCTTTCACGTCGGCCCTGCGGGCCTCATTCAAAGAGGCTCATTGGTCACTGTTTTCAGTTACTCGAACACCTTCGGCATTCTGTCCACGACGTCCCCCTCCGGGGGTAAATAATTGATATATACCCCAACCTATTTGGTTACAGGGGGCAGGTGGTTTCCCCTCGGCTGGTTACAGGAGGCTAATGATCCGTATTTTTTAGTGGTCACAGAAATGGCTGCCAGAAAGTTACGGGAACTCATTTTATGGTTAAACCTAAGTTAGCCCAACCTCAGTTAACATAACCCAACACCAGAACGCTCAAAAAATGCTGGCTTACCTTTAAGACATGGTTCCTTTCGACAATGGCTAATCATCCAGAAAGCAAAAAAAAAAAAAGAAAATCAGAAATCCACAAATAGCTCGACACCACTGCGATATGCTAATTATGTGTGGTTGCGATGGCAACAGCTACAGCACGACGGGGAAAAACTGCAAAAACACGCCTTCCAACGCCTAAATCCAGAAACAAGCCACTTCACAACGAAAGACAATAAAAGTCCGCTATCAGAAACGCCAAATATGTGATATCACTTCGCGCCAAACATAAGAAACACCACAGCCAGCAGCAACAGTAAAATCACACAACAATTGAATTTGAAAGAAGGAAAAAACGCAGGAGCAAGAACTGAATTGAACAAACGCGATAAAAGCAAAGCCGTGGTCAGATAGTTCAAACCAACCAATATAAGTTTAACTGTAACGAATAAATTCTTTTATATGATCATTTATTTTGAAAATTTATTTCTTCATTTTATGGAAATATATAAAGTCTAAAGCCTTTAAAAATCAGACGACCATAATGCACTGCACGTTTGAACAAATATGGCAGACCACTCCCTGATGTTGAATCGCTATCTTAGATACATAAATGGAAATTTTTCTAAAAATACGAAAAAACAAGGGTGTGTATTATCGGCGAGGGCGTATTATACCCCAAAAATTACGGTATTATTCAGATTTCCAAACTGAGTCAGCACCATGGTCAATTATAAATTAACAGTAATCAACTTACTAATAGTCTGGTATTGCACTGAAGGTAAGATTCCTTTTTGATCGAGATTTCTTTTAGAGTTTATATTTTTTTGCAAATAAAATACAGCGCACACTGTTGCTTCCGATGCACTCTCTTCCTTCAAGCAAGGGGATCGCTTCCCAAAAGGAGAGTGACATTACATCAATTTCTAACTGACATTCTGTCACACAGGGATGCAATGGACTAGAAGTCACTGATTGATTCTGTAATCGTATCAGGTGACTTATTCCATCACTGTTGGATACTCGTGTGAGAAGAGGGGGAGGACTATCAACCGATCACCACCTTGTTGTCTGCACTTTGCGGTTCACTGAATCCATGCCAACCAAGCGAAATACAAGGTCCAGACAGATTTGATGCATCAAATGGGAGGCATTGGAGGATAGAGGTGTGGGGAAGACCTTTGCAGATAACATATCTTCAAGTTTCAAAGAACTACCCAGTGATCGTGGTACTGTTGAAGAGGAGTAGAAATCATTTAAAACTGCTGTGATTACTTCAGCTGCATTGTGCTGTGGTCATAAGCAGTTGAGTATGGCGCAGGGCGGTGGGAAAAGGACTGCATGGTGGAACGGTTAAGTCCAAGAAGCTGTCAATGCAAAGAAGGAAGCCTATTTGCTATGGCTTGCAAATAAGTCACCTTCGAGTCGAGTGCGGTACACTGAGGTGCAAAAAGCAGCAGCAAAGACAGCATCAACAGCTAAAGCCAAGGCCTGGGAGAAGTTCGGGGAGAAATTGGAGGCAGACTATGGTTCGGCAAACAAGGTATTCTGGCAGACTATGCGCCGCCTTCGTGGAAAGAAGTCTCTTTCATCACAAACCATTAAGAGTTCAGATGGGAGGCTTCTGAAAACGGAGGAGAGCGCATTGCATAGGTGGAAGGAATACTTTGCATCTCTTCTTAATCCGGTGACAGCAACAACTGAGGCACATGAGGTCCACCTTGGAGCGGAGAATAGTCACGGTAGTATCATCGAAGCAGAAGTCAGATGGGCAATTAAGTCCCTGAAGACTGGCAAAGCTGCAGGTGATAACGAAAACCGGTCTGAGATGTTAAAGCCTTAAATCAGGATGGCATCCTGTGGCTGACTCGTGTGTATCAGGTTGCTTGGATATCTGGCCAGGCCCCTAAGCAATGGCAGACAGGAATTGTGATCCCAATCTTCAAAAAGGGAGATCAAAGAGATTGCAAAAACTATCGAGGCATCTCTTTGCTCAGCATTCCTGGGAAAGTGTACACTAAGTGTGTGGAGAAGAGATGTCGGGAAATAGTTGACTCTAAAAGGACGATGGAGCAGACCAGGCCGAAGCACGATGGATCACATCTTTGCTCTAAGGCAAATCTTTGAGAAATCCTGGGAATATGCAAAAGTGTCTACGCTTGCTTTGTGGACCTCGAAAAAACATATGACAGAGTTCCTCGGGAGAAGTTCTGGCAAGTGTTGCATGAGTGGATGGGCAATTACTGGTTGCTATCATGTGTCTGTACGAAAGCTCTAAGATGTGTGTCTGGATAAATGGCATTAAGTCAAGGCCGTTCACCGTGGGTGTTGGACTCTGCCAAGTGTGCGTACTGTCGCCCCCTTGTTCATTATCTCTACGGACTGGATAGACAGGAGCAGCCGAGGCGATGAGCGTGTTTATGTGGGCGACTGCTTGGTGGAGAAGTTGCTCTTTGCTGACGACCTTGTCTTCCTTGGGTCTTCTAGCACCAACCTTCAGCATGCACTACCTGTTTGCAGCCAAATGTGAAGAAGCTGGGATGAAGATCAGTGTGGCTAAGACTGAGGTTCTGTTCCATTCAAGACAGCCTTCTCAATGTGCTCTCTATGTTAGGAGAGCCCCAATGAGACAGATGGAGAAGTATCTCGGGATTGCATTCATGAGTGATGGGCAGCATGATAAAGAGTTGGATGCTCGGATCAGTGCAGCAAGCTGTGTCAGATGTGAACTGTGGCAATCCGTGGTAACGAAACGCGAGCTGGGAAACAAAGCCAAGCTCTCCGTTTTCAAATCTATCTTCGTCCCCATTCTCACCTATTGTCATGAGGCTTGGGTAAATGATCGAAAGAGTGTGATCGCGGGTACAAGCAGCTGAAATGAGATTCCTGAGAGATGTGGCAAGTGTTACCCCACTAGATAGAGTGCACAGCAGCACAATAAGGGAGTCTTTAAATGTTGAGCCGCTACTTCTCCACATTGAGATATTTCAGTTGCACTTGTACGGCCACGTGATACGGATGCCACAGACTGGTCTTCCTAGGCAGTTGTTACTTTCCAAGCCGGTGGGGAAGAGACCAAGGGGTCGGCCTAGAACCAGATGGCTAGACTACATGGAGAATCTGGGTTCGAGTCGTTTGGGTATTACCAGGGAGGACATGCGCCTGATGGCGGAAGATCGCGATCGGTGGAGATCCTCCATAGGGCTGCTGCCGCCGCAGCCCTAACAGATAAGCGGTTTGAAAAGCAAGTAAGTAAGTATGAGGAATTTATAACAAAACAAATGAAACTGAACAAGAGGGTGGTTAGGCGGTTGTAGAAGATGAAGTTGTAACTTCCAGATTAAGTCCGCGCCCAATATACCTTGGTACTGACGATGAGAAAGGTCAATAACAAGGAAACGCTGGTCGGGGCAAAGTTCCGACTCAAATCTAATGGTTGCATGCACTTGCAATGAGACGGGTTCGTGGTCACCATGAATGCTCTTGACCCAAGTGGTAATGGACTCGAATTGTACAGACAAATAGTCAAATCCAGAAAGGAAGTCTGAGCTCCCGTATTGACAAGAAAGGTAATGATTTGATCATCAAAAGCCCCATGAAGGAGGAAGGAGTTATCACCTCTTTCGATTTCAATTACCACTAGTCTGTTCTGCGGCAGGGGGTGGAACGGTGTGATTTCGAATTTTTCTGGTGCATCGCTGAGGACAATTTCGGGCATAATGCCCATCTAATTTGCATTCAATGCACTTCAATTTAAACAGACCTTCAGATTTTGCAACCATTGAATTGTATAAAATTTTGAACGTCACGTTCCCTTTCCTTGGCAGCACGTTGTACAATGCGGAACTCCTCTTCCAGGTGCGAGAGGCGATTCTCAATTCTAGCAATAATTGTGCCCATCTGCTTTGAGAAGTTTGAGAATACTTGTTCTATGGAGGCATTAAGTGCCTCCACTTTCTGTTTTTCAACCTCCTCTGAAAAGATGGCATTTTCGAGGGCATCTTGAAATGTAGCAGGGTGCATGTATAGTAATCTTCGATGGTGCGCTGGAACGAGACCCTGTTTGAAATGTGCGAGAATTGTGGTGTCGCGATCTGCTTGATGGGCATGACCTGCAGCACAGAGTTTATCAAATGAAAGTCCTAAACGGTTAGAAAACTCACAGACACGTTCATTGTACTTCTGATGGGCGTTGAAGAATTCCCTTTCCAGATCCCTAGTATTGGTGTCTTTCTGAAAGAGGTGCAAGAATCTTTCTGAGAAGGCAGGGAATGATTCCATGCGGCAAAACTCGTATTCTATGGCCTTCTTCCTGGCTGGGCCTTTTAACTTAGATTTTGCGGCCATGGCTTAATTTCATTATTCCATCTGGCCATGTTGCCCATCTGATTGATGGTATGAATAAAGTCAGCAGCCCATGTTGCCATCTTCGCTCGAGAAGTACGGAACAACACTAGTGTATTCTGCCGATAGTAGGGGTAAATCTCCCCTGCTAGTCGTAGCAGCATTCTCAGCACTTGTATCTGGCAGAGCCATGAGGTTATTCATATGGAAAGAAACAAGAACGATATTGAGGGGTAAGTTTGCTCCTTGTTACTACTCCAGCGTGATAGGTGTAACAATAAAAAGCCTAAATCAGGGCTAATACCGTGCTCATGTTTCACAAACGGGACAATAAAATGCACATGAAATGGGGAAATATTGCTCGTATCCCTAACCAAAGGGTAGAGTCGCTGTTCAAGGCAATTGTGTAATATTGCCAAAAGAGTGTCAAGCCACATTGAAAATTTAGTATTGTTTCAGCTGTCAGTGTTATCACTAGAGGTCAGGTTCAATTGGTCGCGGCAACAGTGCAATATGCCACCTAGTACCCATTGTAATTTACTTTCAGATACAGGTCGAACCTCGATATAACGAACTCAATGGGACAGAAAAATTTGTTCCTTATAGTGAGAGTTCTTATCTGATATAACGAATTAATTCTTAATAACAAATTATTTAAAAAAAAAAAAAATAACTTTTTATTTTAAATTTAAATTTGTTACATTTAAGTCTAAAAATTACTGAATTTTTTAAGATAAATCACAGCAAGCATATCACATTACTTAGCCTGCAAAACCAATCCACTACAGTATTTACTGTCTACATTATCCTGCAGGATTAAAATAATTAGTAATTTTTTGCTGGTCTTTTTTTTGTAAGAGATGATAAAATTTTCAATTGCCACCATTGCACAGTTTATATGATCTGGTGTACTTTCCAAGTAATTGAGATGTTCTTTAATAGTGTGGACCAATTTAATGACCTCAGACATTGTTACTGGTGATAAGCTCATTTCTATGTCACATGTTAACTCCTCTTCAGAGGTGATTTCTTCTCCTTGAGTATTTTTAGTATATTCACATATTTCATTATCATGGAATGAAGCTCTGCATTCAACATCACTGTCAACTGCAACAGACATCAAACTGGACTTCATCTATTCCCAATTTTGCCCACACGCTTGAAAATCATCAGCATCTGAATGTTTGGCTTGCGAATCATCTTGTTCATCTTGTGAGTTATCATGTTCAAGTTGGTTTAGATCATGAATTATTCCAGCTTTTCTAAAGCAATTTTTAATTATAGTGGCATTCACGGAATTCCAAGCCATTGTAACCATGTTAATTGCATCCAGGACATCTATTTTTTTTCCTAAGTTATTATCCATGTTGAACAGGATTTTTTAAATAAGTAACTTGCGATAGGCACATTTCACTGCTCTGATGATTCCTTGGTCAAGCGGTTGAATCACAGATGTAGTATTTGCAGGAAAAATAGAACTTCAACGTTTGTTAGATTTTGAGGTATTTGGTGAGCAGAACAATTATCTAACAACATAAGAATTTTTCTTTTATTTATTTATTAGTTAGGTATAATACATATCGGAGCTTGTCTAAGACCAGTATGGTAATAAACCAACAAGTTAGGTCTTAGGGGGCTCCATGATACAAATTACAAAAGTGAAGTAGTAAAGTAAGTACAGAGTGAAATTTAAATACATAATTTAAATAATAATACATAATAAATAGGGATTAGTGTCAGTTATTAGAAGTGCAGGATTGTTTAATGAACATATATACGAGGGTTGGGGCAAAAGTCATGGCAACTATTTTTTTTCTTGAAGATACCAGTCCGGTTGGAAAATGTGACATATACAGACGAAAGGACAAGGTGTTAACTACATGTTTGGACAATGAATAGCAATATGGGCAATATGGCCTTCACAGTGCAAAAGAATGACAACACAGTACACAAAGTTTCCTACCCACTGTGCTACTGTACGGTATGGTAGGGCATTATTCCCAAGGGCTTCCACTAATTCACTGTGACATTCCATCGCATTTCTCCCTCGGAGAACGGCTATTTTGATGTAAGCGCGCTGCTCAACATGGGTTACTTCCATCTCGCATGACACTCACCAACTGACTGATTTCACAGCCCTCGCTGCGCTACTACCAGCTGTCACAGAGCCATCTGTTGTTCTGCATACACACTACACCTGCAGAACTTCAACACGACACATACACGTTTGTGATCCGTTCACATATCTACAAGAAAAAAAATAGTTGCCATGACTTATGCCCCAACCCTCGTAGAAAGATGCAAATAATCAATTAGATAAATTTAATTATCAATAAATTGGCAAAAAATAAAGTTAATTAAGGTTGGGATTAGAGGGAAGATGAGTGGCTGAAAGTATTAAGAAAGGGTTTTAAATTTCTTTTAAAAGAAGCAGGTTTTGGAGCTTGCTGCAGATGTCCAGGCACATGGGCCCACCAATTTATACCAGCAACAGGCATCATCTGGTTTAGATTTTCAAGCCACTTTTGGAAGATTTGACTCGTCATCCATGCCTTGGAATTATGTGCGTAATCAACAGACAGTGATCAAACACCTTTAAAGCAATGGGGATTTTTTGTTTTCCCAATTACCAAGGGGCGAATTTTTTCAGTCCCATCCATATTAGTAGCAAAGAGAACTGAGATTCTATCTTTACTACATTTTCCTCCTTTGCATGTTTCACCTTTGAATGCTCATGGCAGCATTCGATAAAACAACCTGGGGATGCATCTAAATAAAAATATCACACATTTTAAAAACTCATTATCACATCATTACTTCTTTTTATCCATTCACCCACAGCATCATAATCCACTGAAGCTGATTTTCCTAACAATAATTTACTTCCTATATTCTTGAATCGTTGCAAATATCCTGAACTCGCCTTAAAATCTTCATAGCCCAAAGTTTCAGCACATACTTTCGCTTTTTCTTGAATCAGCTGGCCACTAATAGGAATGGGTTTTTTTTTCTGCTCTCATTAAACAAAATCGTATAGTGTTAAAAGTGTATTATTAGTAGTTATCTTCCTTGCAATATTAAACCCCACCTACCCAATGTTTCAAGACCAGGCTTATCAAATAATTTTATTAAGGACATTGATATTATTCAAGGAAAAAATCTTTTATATTTCTTAATATCAGATAAAAATGATAAATTAAATGACTGGGTAACTAAATGATAAATTAATTGATAAGTTATGTTAGTGATAAGCCATGCTTGAATAAATATGTTTAACTATGGGTACAAATAGAGTGGCTCATGGCTGCTCAACATTCTAAAATAGTTCTTAAAGTTTGCTTAAATGAGGAAAATTATAACATGCGTTATCTCACAAATTGTTATTTATAAACAAATCTGCCAAATCACAGACGAGGGCCCAAAACAGTAAAAAGTGATCTCAGAAAACTTATCTGCACGTGCGTGAGTAGCAACAGATGTTCACAATTAATTCTGAATTCAAAAACTCACGGGAGAAATGAAGGTGATGAATTCCTAAGAAGAGAATTCATTCTGGAGTTGATTTCTATTGCAGTTTTTCCTAAAATGTTGGCATGACAGTGATCAAACATCTGAAAAGAGCTGCTATTCAGCTGCAATTCCGAGAACTTTTCAATCCACCCTCATATATATAACTTATTTACCATTACCTTGTCACATCAGTGAACACATCAGAGATCTTTATATCAACAATAAAGGATGAGTTCAAATGGTCCAAGTATAACAACAGACAATAACATTCCACTCTTTAATTTAAAAGCAATTTTCTTTCCTGCCATCTCTAAATATATGGCTTCAAATTTCTGTTTTAATTACATTCTATTTTGCCCCATTCCCTCTTTCATTAATAAAGTTTTCATTTTTGTTATTAAATTATCAGATCTGCTGAAGATTCTAATTTGGTACCATTTTTTGTATTGCAACATTCAGTTAATAAATCTACAATACAATAAATACATGGGGGGGGGGGGGGGGGGGGGAAGTACTGGTAATCAAGTCATTAAGTGAAAAACTTACTGGCACTTAGAGATGGGTCCTGTGAACAAGGTACTAAAGAGTATAACGATGGAAAAGGTACAGGTCTTCCTGATGATGCATGTATCCTTCGTAAGTTCTCATCATAATGTAACTGTTGTTTTAAAATACGTTGACGTCGTCGTCTTATTTGTTGCCGGTTCAATTTTCTAAATATTAAAAATTTACATTTTCTGAATTAATTGCACAAATCTCATAAAAGTATTTTATGACATACACAATACACAATTTTAATTCTTTATTATATATATGTAATAATATTTTCAGTATTTGTTTTAGTTATTAGCTGTTAAAAAATTTATTAGAATTAAAGAAAAAAAAAAAATCTCCAACATTTCATTCTTTCTATTTATTATTACAACTTCATTCGAATCAATGAATCTTAAATGAAAATGAATTCTTATACCAACGACAAATTCCAAAATTTTGTCTCACTATAAATGAGATTATACTGTATATATTGATTAAAAAAAAAATTCCCAAGATGGTCCTGAGACATCTGCAGAGTTGTTGTCAATTTTTGTGTATTATTAAAGTCTCATTAATTCCATTAATGAATTTATCTACTGTAGCCTAGCTACCATGGACAATCCAATTCATACTAAAGGTGTTCAAAGGGATTGAGATAAAGGCTTTATGGAGATTAATAAAACCACTCTTGCACAAACTATTTTTTGGATGAGAGAACTACCATGTTGATAATAACTTTGGCATATATAAAATTTTATTTTAGGAAGGGAATATCACATCCCTTAAACTTTCAACAACTTTGGAGAAGTTTAAGCTTAAAAGAATGAATGGGATTTAAATTTTAAGTTCTATTTTCAAACTTTTACATCTATGTTTATTCATTTAATAGCAAAACGAGGACGAAGTTCATTTTATTTATCAATTCAGAAAGGAATATCATCAATTCTTCTTTAACCATCTGTAAAATATTTTACAGCAAGGAGATTTCTAATAAATTTTACATCTCAAATCCCAATGGAAAATAACTTAGTAAGGAGGCAAAAAAGAAAGCGTAAATGCACCAATCAGAGCTGATACATATTGAAGGATTAATACAATTAATATTTTATCAGATTAAGCAAACACTGTTCATAACATCCATGGTATGATACTCTGCTTGTAAATAAATAAATAAATAAATAAATAAATAAATAAAGCCAACTGAATAAAACAAGGAAGACAGCAGTCTATGTATGAAACTATATACAAGCAAGGAATGTACTGACCAATCAGATTCACTTGGATAGGCTTACCTGATTGACAAGTCTTGCTGCCTTAAAATGCAGATGGTAATACTTTAACTTCTGTGAACAGCCATTATTTTAAATGATCGATAGTATTATATTCTGCGATAAGACTATCACCGATGCCAATTCAATATTCCAGAAAAAATAAATTCCACCAGGAAATAAAATACGGTATATCATGGATGAAGAACCTAATAGAAACCTCCAGGAAACCTCCATTTTATGAAGTTCAGTTACCAGAAATCTACATAACAGATGCTAGGAATTTTTTCTACACTAACCAGCAAGGAGAATATGAAAGAAAAAAATTCCTATCATCTTTTCAACCACAAATCAGTAGCAATCAACCACTATTTTCACCAAGTATGGTCTATCCCAGATTCAATGAACTAGTCGTTATTTACAAAATGGCAAATGCTAACACTTTCCAACAGTACTTCCCAACATAAAAAAAAACTGTCAGCTTCACTAACATCAACATTTATAGAATAAAAAAAAAAAAAACAAGGTCTGCAAGTAATTCAATATGGTAGAGGTTTATTAACAGCTGGCATGTTCTGGTGTATTACCATCACAGCCAGATATAACTACGGGTCTGTGATGATAGTATTACACCAAGAATAGATGAAGGGGGGGGGGGGGGCAAATATGACTCTCCATTGTAATCGTGGGTGCCTTCCTCGTGTAAAAAAACGGCACATCGTTTAGTGGTACCAGGCAAAACTTACAGTGCATGTGTAGAATAAACTTGCGTTTCCTGTCTTGGTCTCACCACCATTAATTTTGTGCTCGGTGAAAAAACATAAAAAATTGTTTTCTTTCAGAGCAATAATTTAAATATTTTGCCAATGAAAAAAAAATCAATAAAAGTGATATCTTTTTTTAATATATACCGGGTGGGCAAGAAATAACGTGAGGTGTTCAGAGCTCGCTAGCGGGAATTCTATTAGGCCAAATGTAGTACATTTTGGTGTATATACTTAGTGGAACATGCAGTTTCAATTTCTGCAAAAAAAAGAAAAAAATAGTACCAAAAGTCGCCATAGGGGGCGCTTATTTCAAGAAAACAATGAATCCTAATTGTCAACTGAACAAATACCGTACAAACCAACTTTAGTAACAACAATAAACAATGTTTTATTTTTAATTACAAATGTGTTTCAATATGACCACCAGTGTGCTGTTCCCATAGCTGCATGCGGTACACGACATTTTCTAAGGCAGCTCGCAGCATATCTGCATTAATTAGTCTGATATGTAACGTTATTTGATCCTTTAAGGTTGAGAGGTCAGGAACATGTGCTTGATACACAAGGATTTTCAAATATCCCCATAACCAAAAATCACAAGGGTTGAGATCAGGCTACCTGGGTGGCCATACCATGGGAAATGCACGACTAATTACGTGTTCTGTTGTCTGAAAAACGTTCTTGCATGATCTGCTGCACCTGACGTCCGATGTGCGGTGGCGCACCATCCTGCATAAAAATGGTAGAATCCAGACAACACTTTTCCTGCATTTGTGGTATCACAAAATTCTCAAGCATATCGGCATACCTGGCAGAATTGTCGGAACAAGTCACCGGTCCACGGGGACGGATTTCTTCAAAAAAGTACGGGCCGATGATGAAAGAAGCAGTAAAGCCGCACCATACTCTTAGTTTCGGTGAATGCATAGGAGTTGGCAGACACACTTGTGGATTTGATGCAGCCCAAATACAGCAGTTGTGGGTATTGATATCACCATTCAAATAAAAATGTGCCTCATCACTCCATAAAATTTGCCATGGCCATGCATCATCCACTTCCATACGTGCTAAAAATCTCAACGAAAAGTCAGTTCGGGTACGTTCATCTCCAGGAAGCAATTGTTGAACAGGTGTGAGTTTAATAGGGATAAAATGTCAGTATCTTATGCAATATTTTCCTCACCGTCGAATATGGGATATCTGTTTGGCGTGCTATTGCATGTGCACTGCATAAGCGCGTTCCGTGTTGAGCAGTCATGACAATAAAAGGCAAGGTTGAGGATTTCCCATCATTCACGAACGAATGGCCTGACGATGACGCTTACTCTGCCTGACCGGGCGTTATTAGTCAAGTTGTTTTATCAGAAGAGCGACAATGCAAGTGCTGCCCTTCGTGAATTCCGGTTAAAACATACGATGACCTATGTAGAGTTGACTTATCAATAACATGCGCTGTTACTCCGAGATACGCTCTGCGACGAGAAGTCCACAGATCCGCTGTTGTAGAAATAGTCTCTGATGCCCTGAGAGCTTTACGCACTTCTTCTAATTCCAGCTCAAAATTTGAATCAATTCTTCTTCCTACAGTTCGTCTACTAGGTAGGAAGTTATTTGGAGCTAGTTCTTTGCAGAATATGTTAAATCCAATTCTCTCAACAGTATTCATTGGCATCATATCCTCCGAGATTAAATCTGCCAACATCTTTTCAAACTTTGCCTGGCTTATCTTCTGATTAAGTGTATGCTGTTGCAGTTGGTGAGATGCTATTATTTTCTTCTGAGTTTGCTCTGGCTGTTCAGGATCCATATAACCTTTTTCTCTCTTTCTCCCTTTATCAGCACTGAAGTTTGCGTATTCAAAACCATGGGCAGTCTGATAAATAAAATATATAATTGGTACTTTCCTTCATACTACTCAAACCTTGCTACTTGTACTTTGCGGAGTAATGCTTACCTTAACGTGTAGATGATAATTACTGGAGCTCTTGATATTTCCTTTTACAATTTTTCTATAGTACACAATTTACATTTAGCACTAAAGTTATTGCCCTCTTTGAGCACCTGAATATTTTCGAAAAACGTTACAACAATTAAAGAATCCCTTTTTTGGTGTGTGTGTGTGTATTCCACACATTAATTTTCCTTTGTAATAATTTTCCTTGAAACACATTTTGATTGTTCCTTTTTCCATAGCAGAGGGATAGGGCAGAGGGGAAAAAAAGGAAAATGATTGGGTTTTTTTTCATGAGAAATTACGGCAAGAAAACTAATTAGTTCACTTTCAGTTGATTTGTAACTAATAGTAAACTAATTAAAGTTATAACTAATTAGTTTAGTTATAACCGCGGTAGCAGAATAGAAAATAAGGAATCTCCTATTTGGTTACCTGGCAAAAAGAAGTTCGCTAGTGCAAATGTTGTTCACCACGCGCACTAAATGTTATAGAAGTGTGCGAAGAGCGTTAGTTTTATAGAGTAGAATAGAACAGATGAGCATGAAAAACCAACACTTACCTTCCAAGATTTTAAAATTATTTTTAAAAAAAGAAGTGCTCAAATAATCCAATGGAAGAGTTAAAAACTAAATTAGATGGATTAATTAATCACACAAACCGAAAATGTAATGATATTTTTGTGCATCAAGACAACATAGAAAATCTTAATACAACTGTTGATATGGTCAATTGTGTAATTTATTATGTTTGTAGGTACCCAAGCAGACATATGATAGGTTATGTTGCTTATTTGACGCTAAACAAGTTTGTAGTTGGTGTTTTTTGTGTATCTCCTACGATTTAGTAGATACGATTTGCATATGTCCTAAATTAGACACTAACAAGGGAATCCCTCGAACATGTATGTCACAGATTTCCACCAAACTGAAATATGTTATTCATCTGAAGCTACTATAGATGCTTGCAAAATAAGAGAGTGCGAAATTGTGTTTCTTTCAAAATAAACCGCGAAAACGAAAAAATTTCAGCATGCATAGCCATACAAGGACTCCATTGTTAAAGCGGTTAGGCTATGTGGGGTTCCCTTGTAAGTCCCACCATAAGAAAGAGCACCCTCAACTTCCTATTCTCATCCTTTTGACTCACCCCATAAACTACGATATGTTGAAAAATATTTTTCAAAGCATGTCAATGATCCAAGTGTATAATGTCACTGCAGATTACATTTTTTGCAATATATAACTTTCATTTCCATGTAATGAGCACAAAGAAGAAACGTTAGATTATATAATACTCTATTATATTTTATTACGATGACACCAATACAGCAGAGAGTAAACTCTGAACTTGGAAGAGAATCAAAACGTAAACGAAAATTTTCAAAATTGTTTTCATAAATCAATATTTTTGTGAAATGGTTTATTACTTTTTTATTTTATTTACTTTATTAATTTGTAAAAATAAAATTTTTATTGAAAATAGGCGTGATGCTTGAATATTAAGCATGGTATTACAACTTTCAAGTTTTTGTCATTAAATAAATGTGAAAAAATGCGCTTGAAAGCATATTAACACTTAAATTTTAACTCTATCAATTACAGTTTTAGCCCAATTAAAGCACTGTATAAAGACGCTTACACACAGTTCTTAAAGTCCAATAACCCGATGGAGACGTCTGGTGGCAATCTTTTTGCCTATGGCTGTTTCCTTACCTTCTATTCTACTTCCGTGGTTATAACTAATTAGTTTAGTTATAACTAATTAGTTTAGTTATAACTAATTATTTATTATAAAAAATAGTTAACTAAAATTATTTAACTTTTGCCCATCATGGGTTGTAACTAATAGTTAACTAATTAGTTTAGTTATAGATAATTAGTTAACAAAAATTTAGTTAACTTTTGCCCATCACTAGTCATTATATGTGGTCAGAAACTTAAATTTTTAAAATTGTATAGACGTTAACGTAAGACATAATTATACCGTACAATTATAATTAGCAAATAATGCAATTAATATTAGAAATAAATAAAACAATTACAGCCAACAGATAAATTTTTCTTAATTATCAAATCATTGAAATATTTCACTAAATGCGTTTATTTACAAAATAGGCCGTTATTTTTAAATAAGTGTATTTGTTTTAATTCAGTTATAAAAACAGTATAGCCTATTTTAGAAAATTTAATTTTTAAAGGCCGTGTAATTTATACAAGTTATTTGTATTGCAGGTTTGTGAAGTTCATTTTGAGGAACATTTCTTCATAAGATTAGTTGAATATTTCGACGAAAAAATTGGACAGAATTTTAAAATTCCCCTCAAAAGTTCCTCGATTAGCTGAAGACGCAGTCCCAACTATCTTCCCAGGATGTTCCAGTTATCTATCTTTAAGGCATAGTGCAAAAAGAACCTGTCCTGAAGATAGGCGTCGACGTCAGGAAGAAGAATCTTTACAGAGAGCATTACCGAACCATTTGAACTTGCTTATGAGTTGGAGAAAAAAGAACATGATATCTTCCTTCGCAGAACTCAACCAGTGTATTAAAAATGCCTCTCTTTCAGATGACTGGACTGTGATATGTAGAAATCACTGTGTGATGTTTTTATATATAACCGAAGATCCAAATCCTTCGGTTAAATATTCTGTGACAATTAATGAACAAATGCAAATAAAAATATTTGTTCATAATGCTGAATTAAAGACTTTACCTGGATTGACAATACCCACAGCTGTGAATGATTTTCCATTAATTTTAAATGTTTTTGATAAGCTCTTGGAAATGAATGATGTAAACAAAAATGCAATTCCCACCGTACTAAATGTTATAAATGCCCTGTTTGAAAATTTACTAGAGAAATTGCCTGAAGAAAAGCAGCAAATTGTTCAATTTCTTACAGAGCAGATTCATCTTCTCAATCTGAAATCTCCTCGCTACTCAGCAGATATGATGGTGTTGGCCTCTCTCCTGTTTTCCGTATCGCCTCATAGTTATAAATTTTTACGAAGATCAAATAATCTTACTCTTCCTCATCCAGAAACAGTAGGTGAAGTTTGTTTGAATTTTACACTTCAAAGGGAAGGAAGTGATGAACACTTTCTAGCATATATAAAACAACATGCAAAATCAGCTAGTACAAAAGATCAAGCTGTAAGCCTCATGATGGACGAAATCTATCTGAAGCCTTACTTTGATTACAAAGGTGGAGATATTGTAGGAATGTCTTACAATAATGAAGAGGCAGCTACTACAGCATTTGTGTTTATGATTCAAAGCCTGCTGTCAAATTTTAAGGAAGTGGCATTCATATTGCCAGTGAACAAAATTTCTGCAATGGATTTTACACACTATTATAAAGAAAATTATATGTGGATTTAAGGTCATTTGTCTTGTGAGTGACAATAATGCAATTAATCGTAAAGTGGTTTCCAGTTATATCAATTCACCTAAACTCCAAATAGAGTATAGTCACCCAATGGATTCAACTAGGCCACTTTTCTTTATAGTTGATTCAGTGCATTTGTTAAAATGCATTCGAAACAACTGGTTAAACCAGAAAAATGAAACTAAGAGTTTACTTTATCCTGCTTTTGAAGAGAATTCTTCAGTGAGTAACAGTTTTTCTATGAAGATTGCTTCTTTTGATTCTCTTAAACAATTAAACGCACGAGAGATGAATGAATATCTAAAATTTGGATATCGACTGACTTCAAAAGCATTAAATCCAGGCAATCTAGAACGACAAAATGTCAAATTAGCACTCCAAATTTTTAATCCTAATTAGTGGACTACATTCACACATTTTTCGCTCGGCGGATAAACATTACTATAAAATCCGCTAGGTGACAAATGGTCGTGATAGAAAGAGCGAAAAAGACTCGGTGAGATTTACCAACGGTATGGGATAGAATATTCCGAGCGTCGTTCGCTCGGTTCTGTTTATCCCATGAAGGGGGGAAGTGGGCAGTGGGACGAACTGTTTTAAACGTTCAAACGAAGCTGATCGCAAGCTTCTAGATTCGTGTATTCATTATTACTTTTACAAACAAATATTTATTGTAAATAAACTTATAAATTTTTAGTTGGAAAAATTTTTCCGTAAAAAAAGTGAATTGAAGTCCTGTTTTCGTGATTCTCGTTATTCAACTGTGAATATACGTAGGTTTTACGGTTTAAACTTTATCCCTTAGGAGAGGGATAAAAATTTTGTTTACCTATTTTTATACCCCAAAAGTAATATTAAATTTCTATAGCTTTTATAATATCTTTTTGAGTGTATTTTGGCAAACTGGAACTTTGCAAGAAGATTTATAATGACTGTTGCGTTTAGCAGTAAAGCCCAACTCTGGGCGGCAGCTCACAACGAGCATACTACGCTCGAGTCTGGGACGCTTAAGCGAATTCGAGCGAGCAAAACACATCGGTGCAGTCCTCTAATCCTAATATTGTTGAGGCACTAAAATTGTTCGGTATTAAGAATAGTATATGTAATGCTGATAGGACTGCTGAATTCTTCAACATTATTGTGAAATGGTGGTCTGTCGTAATGTTAAATCCCCTGGCAAAGGGCATAGAAAGAGAGATGATTATCAGGATCCAATAACAACTCCTCTCGAAATGGATTGCAGAATGAAATTTTTAAATTCATTCGTTGATTGGCTGGACACTGGAAGCATCAAAGACAGAACACTGGTATTCTTACAAAAGAAACTCACACTGCTCTGAGTCAAACATCTTATACATTAATGAAAATAAGTAAATATTGTATTGAAGTACTTGGGTTCAAGTATGTACTATTGGGGAAATTTCAAACAGATTGTCTAGAGAATAGGTTTGGACAGTATCGACAGTTGTCAGATTCGCAATATCATATATCTATTCGACAGGTGTTAGAGTCTGAAAAAAAGCTCAGAATCCAAAGTACTCTGCCTGTCATACCAACAGAAGAATTAATTGACAATTCAGTACAATTTGATGATAATGTGTTAAAATGTTTTCCATTGAAAATATTAGATGCTGATATAGAAAATGTTTAAAAACATATTGAGGAGATTGTCTATGTGGCAGGTTATTGTGCATTTGCTACAATTAAGTCAATTAAGTGTAATTCTTGCATGAGCAATCTTCTAGATAGAGAACTAGAATTAGAAAACCAAGATTACATGTTCATAAGAAACTTAGATCGGGGTGGTCTAAAATATCCAACCTTGCCTGTCATTAACTGTGTTTTATACACAAAAATAGTTACTCGAAAATTAACTTCCTCAGAATACATGTCAAAATTTTCATTTGTAAAAAACCAGCAACGGTTGATAATGGAAGTAACAAAGCAGCAATTGGGAGAATTTGATGATACGGATATCTGTGATGAGGGACATACACCTGAATGAGTCATTCGGCAGATCTTAGTCATCTGCTAACATTCTCCTAAATAATCTATATCCCAGAAAAACAACATGTTGTCTATTATTAAATCTGAAAAGCAACGTAAAAATATTGTTTTTGGAACAAAATAATCGAATGATAGCCTTGGACTAATTTGTATTAGATTACATTAAATTTGTTAGTATTTATGCAATGAGGATTTTTTAATCATTAAAATCATTTTTAATATTATAATGTATTACAACAACAACTGTATAGTTGCTTGAAGAATTACAACAATTATTAAAAATGTAATCAAACTTTTGAATGAAATTAGAAGATTTATTTTGGATGGTATCTGGAAACTGTAATTAATAATTTTTCTTTTATCAGTATTTATTAAAGTTTCTATTGAAAATTCTCATATTGTAAGTTATTGCTTAGGTTATGTTGCCCAAACTTAAATGCTATGTTATACATTAAGGTTATAAATTCTTAATTTTTATATTCATTATATTTAAGTATTATTATTCACATTATAAAACTCTTATTGGCTTTTTATTCAACATTTACATTGGCAAATAATTAAATAGTATTGCAATATATTTTAATCATTAAATCATTTTTTTGATTATTAATTGGTTGAGGAACAAATTTGTTAATTCATCCAAATATTTAAAGTTTCTCAAGAAACTGATTTTGTTATTTTTAAAATTTTCAAATTTAAAACTAGGCTTGTTATTACATCAATCAAGACAATTTAAAAACTATTTAATTCTTCTGAAGGGAAAATAATCTGTACTGGTATATTGAAAAATGCTATAGTGTTGTAAATGCAATCTCAGTGTAACAATTCAGTTAGAACGCGCCAATGCGCTATTCTTGTTAGTTTTAAGAAAAGAAATACATTGTTAAGAGCATGTAATAAAAATCAGAACCTTGAAAGTCTTCAACTAAAACAGTCGTATGTTTTATTTACTCCTACTTACCAACCACGCTCTGCTGTACCAATTTAACAACAGGTTATGGGCTTGCAATCTTCCATGTTGAATTGCTTCAACACATCAACTACATATTTCCGTTGACTCATGGTAATAGTGCCAGTATTCGAATTTTGGGTGAACTCAACTCCCAGGCAGTAGTTAATTGGCCCGAGATCCTTCATTTCAAATTCGTTGGAGAGACAACTCTTGATGTTGGCATTGTCTGTGGCTTCTGTGTTGCGATGATTAGGTCATCTATGATTACAATGTCGCCTTTTGTCTGCTTGAAATAAATACACGGCTCGCTCTTTAGTGGTTTCATTGCCATCTTTCTAAGTGCTTGGTCAAGTTTCAGGTACCACTGACGACCTGACTGTTTTAAGCCGTATATGGATTTCTTCAGCAAGAGAACCTTGTCCATGTGGGTTTCAAACAGAGTGTCAAAAGACTCCGGCTTCTCCATGAAGATTTGTTCCTTTAAGTCGCCATTCAGGTACGCAGTGACGACGTCCATTTGATGGACGGTTAGAGAGTGTTTTACCGCTAGGGCCATGATCAGTCGTATCGAACTGGCTCTGGCTATGGAGTGAAGGTTTCTTGGTAGTCAATTCCGAAACGTTGTGTATACCCCTTTGCCACTAGGCGGGCTTTGCGTTTCTCAATTTCGCCATTTGCACGCCGCTTTGTCTTTAAAATCCAACGACTTCCTACGATTCGGTGGTTAGATGGGCGTTCGACAACTTCCCAAGTTCCATTTTTGATCAGCGCATCGTATTCCTTCTTTAGCGCTGTCTCCCATTCATGTCTGTCTTCACCAGTTAGGGCCTCTTGAGCGGTTGTTGGATCATCCTGTGCCACAATGTTAGCTACTTGAGGATCTTCAACATCCTGGTTTTCTTCTCCTTCTAGTTCTGGCTCTGGTTCCTGGCTGACTTTCGGCAGTGGCTGCATTTTGTACACCTTTCTTGGCCTGACTCTCACCCCAGTCCTTACAAGTGACGGCCTTCCAGGAGCTCGTTTTGGAATGATTGGTTGAGGTGCAGCATCAGGTTCATCAGCTTCCAGGTATTGATCGTCGTCATCGACTGGCAGATCATCTTGATTTGTATCTTGTGATGGTTCTTCTGCACGTGGCTTGAACTCAAACAGGTTATCTTCCAGGTCATCATTTGATGTCATACTTGGTGTTACGCTTTCAATGAATTTGACGTCGCGAGATACGATGATTTTTTGTGTTTGGGGATTCCATAGTCTGTATGCCTTGGCTTCAGTACTATAGCCGACGAGGATACACTCTTCAGACTTCACACTGAATTTTGAATTTGAACAGTCCTTTAGCAGTGCATAAGCTTTTGATTCAAAAATCCTGAGGTAATCGATGTTTGCTGGCTTTCCACGCCACAGACTACGGGATGTACAACGGTTTCTAATGTAGTTAGCTGCGTTGATCGCTTCAGCCCAAAACGAGTGTGACATTTGGGACTGAAGTAACATGCATCTGGCCATCTCGACTAAAGTGCGGTTCCAACGTTCAGCTACTCCATTTTGTTGAGGAGTATAGGGAACAGTCAGATTTCGACTAATTCCATTCTCCTCAAGGAATCGGTCAAAATTGTGGTTAACATACTCATGGCCGTTGTCACTTCGTAATACCTTGATCTTCTCGCCAGTTGTGGTTTCGGCCATCACCTCGAACTTTTTGAAGGCCGCAAACGCTTCTGACTTCTGGCGCAGGAAAGAGACTTTGCACCATCTCGACATGTCGTCGATGAATGTTACAAAGTACCTTGCTCTTCCTACTGATGTATGGCGCATTGGTCCACATATGTCTGTGTGGATAAGCTCAAGTCTTCTGGAGCTCCGGGTATCGCTCTATTTTGGGAATGGCGCTCGAGTTTGCTTTCCTCGAATGCAGACTTCACATGTTGGTAGAGCATCATTGATGTCGAAGACTGGACCTCTAACGAGTTCATTGGTCACAATCAACTTCAAATCGTTTTCGTTGACGTGGCCCAGGCATTCATGCCATGTGACGATCGATGGATGGCTTGGTTTCTCGACGGTATGTGCTTCCTAACGCTTCATGTGTACGAGGTACAAGTCTGCTTCTCTTGTTGCCTTGACAAAGACCTTGTTCTTGTCATCTAGGATTTTGGCTTCATGCCTGTTGAAGACGACGGTGTAACTCTTGTCTGTGATCTTGCTTACAGCTAGTACGTTCATCCTGAGGTCTGGAACGTGCAGTGCCTTGGAGAGGGTGATCGTTCTGCCGTCAGTTTTCTTAAATTCAACAATCCCGATACCGTCAATGGATGAGGTCCCAGCGTTCGCCATCTTCAGCTGGTCACACTCACTCTTCTGCAATTGTAGGAAAAGGTTCTCATGAGTACAGACATGAGATGTAGTGCCACTGTCGAGAATCCATTTGTCTGTGGCACGCCCTTGCGGGCATGTGAAGAGGGCCTCATGTTCGACTGCTGTCATGCTTGTGTTTCCATACTTTGAGTCTGTTCGAGCTGCTTTCGAAATCTGCAGTCTGCAATGACATGGCCTCGCCTACCGCAATGGTGACATCTGACCTTTCGGCGTTGATCGCTTGATTTGTCAGTTTTTCGTTGGTGACATCGATCCTTTTTGTCCATTTTTGCTTGAAGGTCCTTACGTCTCACGTGTAGGGCACTGTCATTGCTTGCTTGGATTGCTACACGTCCTCGCAGATCCCCCTTGATTTGTTACTTGGCATCTTCAAGGGAGGGCAGAACTTTCAATGTTCGAATTGCACTACGAATAGATGAGAAACTTTCGGGCAAGCTTAATAATATGCAGTAAGCGCAATTTTCTCCATGGTCAGTGGGTCCGCCATTTCGTCAAATATACAGACAGTATCAGTGTAAAATTCCAGATGCTTGTCGAGATCATCTTCAGACATCAGTCGTTTTGTCAATAGGGCCGAAAGCAGGGTCACAATCTGGGTGTCAGCCGTCTTCTCGTGCACCTCCTTTAATTTAGTCCAATGCTGTACGCTGTTGTAAGTCCACGAAGATGCTTGACTTGTGGTGTAGACAATGACAGCAAAAGGTCACTGTGGGCTTTTGCGTCCCTCAGGTTCCACTCAGTGGCTTTAGTCAAAGATGAGGCGTCGCCATCTACGACTGGGTCTTGAAACACACTTAGTTAGCTGATCTCATGTGCCGTTTGCTACTCACACAGCCTCGATCATCATCTTCCATGTACTGAAATTCTCATCACTCAGCTTTTCTATTTTACAGGCTTCCGACATCTTAATTTGATTTAGGCAATAGCAACTTACAGTTCGTTAGGCCTTGATCCGAAAACTGGACTTTGTTGACTCTTTATATAGTTGCACCTTATTTCCTTGATTTAGGCGCAGTGGAAGCATGCTGGGCCCATAGCAACTCCACTTGACGCTAACGCCAAGCTGAAGAAACCGACAACTGATGAAGAAACGCCAACTTTCCCATACCAAGAGCTAGTCGGATCGCTCATGTACCTAGCCACTTTCATGCAACCTGACATAGCGTGCTCCGTAAGCATGTTGAGCCAGTTTAACGCCAAGTTTGGACGAGAACACATCGCAGCCGACAAGCGAGTCCTTCGTTACCTAAAGGGAACTTTGAACATGGGCCTGAAGTTCACAAAAACGAGTCACCCCTTAGAAAGATATGCAGACGCAGACTGGGCTGGCAATGCAGACGACAGACATTCATTCACAGGATATTTCTTCAAACTGTCAGGTGCAGCGATCTGCCGGCAAGCAAGAAAACAGAAGACTGTAGCATTATCAAGCACTGAAGCAGAATATGTTGCCACGTCCGAGTGTTCCAAAGAAGCCGTTTATCTAAGAAGCATGCTTATCAGGTTGGGCCTAGAAGGTCCAGGACCTATTACGATCTATAATGATAATCAAAGTGCAGGAAAACTTGTGTCAAATCCCGTATTTCATGTGCGGACAAAGCATATCGAGACACGCCACCATTGCATCCGTGAAGCTGCGAATCAGGCAAGATTGACATCCAATATCTGAAAACGGACGATATGCCCGCAGATATTTTAACCAAAGGGTCATTCAAACCCAAGTAATTTCCGCTTCATTAAGGAAATGGGTTTACATGCCCTCGATTGAAAGGGGATGCTGTAAATGCAATCTCAGTGTAACAATTCAGTTAGAACGCGCCAATGTGCTATTCTTGTTAGTTTTAAGAAAATAAATATATTGTTAAGAGCATGTAATAAAAATCAGAACCTTGAAAGTCTTCAACTAAAACAGTCGTATATTTTATTTACTCCTACTTACCAACCACGCTCTGCTGTACCAATTCAACAACATATAGTCTAATTACTCTCATAGTTTAATTAAATGATTTGCTTACTTTTTTTGCCAATTTAAAATGCACAATTTTTAATTTTTTTTTATTGTTATAAGTATTTTGTAGAAGTCTAAATTTGTGAAAACTGCTAAAATTTATAAAATTATCTGTTTTTTGGTGGTGGTGTTTTTTTTTTTGTTTTTTTGTTTTCTTTTAATTATCAAATATTGAGCTTTTTCATATTAAAATAACTCTTAAAATTTAAAAATACTTTCATTTACTTTATTTTAGTAAAAATAAAAAAAAAGTTGAATAAAAAGGTATTTAAATTTAAACAAAATAATCCTTGTGTTTGTGAAATTAATTTATTTTAATCTTTAAATTTAAAGTTTATGAAAATGCTAAAATTTAATTGCAGAATTAATTTTTTTCCTGGAATTACCAAGTACATGTATTGAACTTTTTTGAATATGAAAATTCTTATAATTTAAGAATACCAAATAATACATTTATTAATAATGTAATAAAATAAAAGGATCTGATAAATTATCGCAAACAGAGTTAAGATATTTCCAACCAAGCTCAGCCTTCAGGAAGTGATGTCAAAATCCAAGCACTGAGGCCTGTAGTTTAGAGGGTGTTGGTAAGACCCACTCTCTATCTCTTTGTCTTTAGCAATAAAATTGGATTCAAAACTTTAAAAGTTCCACACTTCCAGGGCCTCTATCTCCTAAACGGTTGGATCAATTGAAAAAAACACCAAGAATAAAACATTTCTCGAATATCGTGTACAATGTGAATATACCATTAAAATTAGGGGTTCCTATTTAAGATTTCAAAGTTACCCCCTCCCCCCCCAGACCCCCTCACAAGGGGGGAGGGGGGTTAATTTTTTAACTAATGAATTTCCCCCGCAAAATAATTCATTTTGATTTTGGACATTTTTTCATACAATGCTTAGTTTCCGAGATATTCATTTGTCTCAAGATAAATGCCTTACCCTGTATTTTATTCAAAAAATTGAAAGATAATTGAATTTAAGTGTACAAATTTTCAATAAATTTATGAATTTTTTTTATATGCATCAAATATTATCCTCTCAGTGTTATTTTAGAATCATAAACTTAAAAATCACATTAAAAGATTCATACTTGAGATACAGCCGGCAAATAGCAAATGACCAAGCACAAAGAATTACTGATCCTAATACAATGCCAACAATGATAGGAACTACGAATTCCTTTTCATAGGAATTGCGGTTTTTAACATGTTCATCACTGTCATCATCTTCATCCTCATCACTATCATATTCATCACTGAAGTCAGTTACTGCAAAATAAAGAAAATATAAATTATATTTATTTCTTCAAAAAAATGTTTTGGATAATATTAATAATAATAAACTTGTCAAAAGTTACTCTTACATGAATTAATTTCTTGATTATATGCATTATTTCTTATACATCTTGAATATGCGAGATACATTTGTGAATAGCCTGTATTACAAATGCAAATGTGCTGTCTATTGCAAAATGCATTTTTGTCAAAATATTGGCAAGATGCACTAAACTCACAAGCTTCGTTAATTTTTGCACCTGTAATATTTTAATTCTATTAACTAAACATTATGTACTTATATATGATGAGGCATTTAACTTGATAAACTCAAATGATTTCAAAATAATTTGAGAGAAAAATGTTTCATAAAAAATTTGCATGATTTTGATGGGAAAGAAGACAACATTGACAAATTTTCATTCGGTAGGTGTTTTTAAAGTCATTTCAGGGTCAATTATTATTATTATTTTTAGAAATACTTAAAGCATAAATGTAGTAAAAAGTTTCTGGTTTAATAAATTTCATTTAAATGATATTTATATTGTTGAGGTTTCTATCTGTCTTCTTATTTCAAATGGTTTTTTTTTAACAACTGTGTTAATTCAACACCTTCTATACCTTGTCTCAACTTCAGTTGAGAGTGACGTCACGGGCTTAGTGCACAACATTGTATCCTTCCACCGTTAGGCTAGTACCATAGCCTTGTACTACATTAGACCGTGTGGCTTCTCGAAAATAAAATAGTCGAATGGTATCTGTCAGATATCATTTTTTTAAATTAATATTTAAGATATTTTAATCCTCTTAGTGGAAAATTGGATCATCTTTCATTTCTGACACTTCTTTTTGACGTTCTCCATGTAGAACCAGACGCCGCCATTTTACAATCAAATAATCTCGACTACAGACTGACTTCATTTAATTTTTTATTATATCGAGGAGAAAAATATGAAATATGACTGCAAAAAGAATTTTGAACTTTTTATATAGAAAATTATTCGAACTATTTGTTCATGCGCATGAACTGTAACCGTTTCACTCGTGACGTCACTCTCAACTAAAGCTGAGACAGGGTATAGAAAGAAAGCCTATGCACTAAAAATTCATACATTTTTACATCATCATATTGTTAATCGTACGAGGGTTGGGGCATAAGTCATGGCAACTATTTTTTTTTTCTCAGAGCTAAGGGATGGTATCATAAAATGTCATATGTCTCAAGGAAGCTGTGACTGCTAGTATGTTTCCACAACATTAGATGGCTTCTTAAGTTCCTGATGTTGCGCAGAGAGCAATGTTAAATCAGTTCTCAGTCAACTGCCGTGCAAGGTGGATGTAACCTGAGTTGAACAACGCTCGTATATCAAAACAGCCGTTCTCTATTTTGGTTTCTGTTACTTATTCTGGAAAATGAAATCTGTAATCATGTTCCAGAATAAATTTTCCAGAAGCATGAAACGTATGAAACATTACAGGCTTCATGATTCCAGAACATGAAACCTGTAATGTTGTCAACTACCTTAATAAACATGAGAAGCAAAGTGTTGGCGTGTTGTTAAATGTCCGTACATTTCATCCATTCCGTGTTCTTTCATCTGTATATTTCACATTTTCCACCCATGCTTGAATTCTCATAAAAAAAAATAGTTGCCATGACTTATGCCCCAACCCTCGTATTTCTACAATAATAAGCCTTAAATTCTAACTTCTTAGGAGGTGTTGGTTAATTTTACTTTACAACAATAACAATAGAAATCAGAAATTTAACTGGACAAAGTTATACTATGCCCAACTAATAATCATAGAAGGGGAAGTAGGGAAACTTGCTCATGCTTATTGGCATACAAGAAAATAAATTTTTATTACTGAAGATTTAATGTTTATCTGAAACCAATTTTAGTATACATTTCTTTTTTAGAGTTAAAAGTACACTAATAAATTTAGTTTATAATTTTTGATTAGATATTTGTAGGAAAACTTGCAACAAAACATTAATGTATGTAGCAACTCAAAGCTGTCACCGTGCCAGTTTTGTGAAACTGTGGTGCTGCTGCAGTTTTGGCTCCAATCACAGGAACTGTTTTGCAGTTTGGGTTGGTTATTTAATTTGATTTAAAAGATATTGTAGAACTAATCTTATTTATTTTTTTCTTTGTTATATAGTTAAATAAAATTAAATCAAATAGATGCATAACCATTGTACTGTCATAATCATGATTATGGTACATAAAATGTTTCTTTAAATTTATAATTAATTTATTAAAAACAAATGAACAGAGTGTGGTAAGCCTCTGAAAAAAAAAATATAGACTTTTTGGATAGAGTGAAAGTGATAATAGGGCTTAGAAGACGTCTTATATATAAGGGCTTATAGAGGGGGTAGAGAAGAAAAATGTAGGGAGGGAAAGCCAAAGACAATGAAAGAAATTGTAGAAAGCCCCATGATAAATTAGGGAATAGTTGGAGGGAGAGGGGAGTTGGAAGGTAATGAAAAAATGGTGCCTTTGCGAAGGTTAATGCCATTATAAGGAATGTAGTGCCCAAAAAATGAACTGTATAATTTTTTTGCGCTCCATGATAAATGTTTAATAATTCATTTTTTTGATGTTTATTAGTGGAAAAACCCTTCTTTCTGTAAAATTCTTGCCTGTTCTGCCATCAGGATAACCCAAGACGATGACCTGGAAAAAACATTAGAAATAAACCGAAGTGAAATACAAATAATAAGAAGAAAATGACTTTATAGATGTTAAAATTAAATCAGACGATGAATAAAGAAATGAATAAAAATAATATTTTTGTGATAATCAAAGACCATTGTAGGCAGTGAAAATCCTTACCGTGAAGAACTGATTGTTGAGGAGTGCTTGTTGAAACAATGGGAGGATTAAGTCGCTCTTAAGTTGTTTTTTTTAGTCTGAGGAATTGGAATGGAGTATTGGACTTGGGCTGACGCCATGTAATGAGGGTCCACTAAGAAGGAACTTCCGAAAGACACTACGGTTTATCAAATCTTTAATGTTCTAATGGTTGAGTTAGATAACAAACTAGAACGAATATATCGCATGCCACGCAGACCTAAATAAAAATCAGAGCCACGGCGTGGAATCTATCTAAGTGGGAATAAGGTAAACATTGGAGTTTACCTTTTACGCACCTTTCATAGCAATGTCCACCTTTTTATTCTGGTAGAGGCTGAAAAATTTAGGCCATAAATATAAAGCCCGACAGGAAGCTCCCGGTTTCTGTTTTGTTTCATTGCAGGAAACCCGGAGATAACGAAAAGCCTTGTACAAACTGCCCTGGCAAAGAGGCGTCCCACGACATGACGACCGTAGCTAGATGGAAGTTAAAAGCCTCTGGAACAATCTGAAGATGACAATATAAGATGCAAATCGAATCGTGTTTGTGATGAGAAATTTGTGAGAGATAATCTCTAGATTTAGAGTGGCGTTCCCCTACTAACTGAACTAATATACCCCTTTACGCTACCCCCCCCCCCAGTACTTACCTTCCCCGTCGGTCCATTAGGACTTCTCGAGCAAACGTAGTTTCGGAAAAGCAAACCTGAAAAGAGAAAGAAATGAACCAAATAAAATTAAAAGCAACAAAAGTTAAGGGATTTTTTTTTATATGAAGAAGGAACTGTTTGTGAGGCTAGAGGAGAAGTTTAATTACTGACCTCGTTGATAGATGGACAATGAAGCAAGTGTAGCGTCCCATGTATCTTGACGATTAAAAGTTTGATTTATTAGAAAGAGGAAGAAAATAGAGATAATTGTGTAAATTTAACAAAACAGAAAAAATAGAAACAGTTACTGAAATACTTAACTTGGGTGATACGGCCTTAAGTTGATGTATTATTATGTAACAATTTTTGCATTTTTTTTTTTTCGGCGGACTGCGAGCGAATAGACTACAGATTTGTAATATAAGCCAAAATAAAGATACTTAAGGAAGTAAAGAGGTAGAGAGTAAGCCGTCAGCGATCAGAGATAAACCCTTTAAAAGGCGATAATTGAATATGCGAGACTTTTGGGTGATTAGTATGAACTTTGATGCTAAGATGATTAAGCTGAAGTAGCCTGGAAAAGATTGTAAAAGTAGATATAAGAAAAATATTTTTTTGAAAAAAAGCCCCAGTTTTATAAAAAGCCATCTGATTTTTTTGATAAAAAAACAAATAGATATAAACCATGCAGATCGTTATTAACAAATCCCGAACTTACCCAATTAGTTAAAATCCAGCTACCTGACAGAGTTATACCCAGACGACATTTTAAGAAAGCCCTGCCAGACAGTTTAGTTTTGTAGCACCAGTTTTCGGAGTTGGTCTGCTCGCCCTCAGGAAAAGAGGCATTACATGAATTGAATTTCCAAATGAGAAAAGGACTCGCGTTCCTTCTTTTTTTTTGTTATGGAAGTAGTTATGACGAATATAAAGACTAAAGTCCTGTAAGAAATGGCCATGGGAATTTAAGTGTTTAGCAACTATATTTTGTTCACCATTATTTTGTATTATATCCAGACTTGTTTTTATTTTATGGCTAGAGAATTGAAGAGAGATGTTTGTAATACAGTGAAAAGTGAAACGAATAAAAAATTTGCAAACTTGCTCTATTAATATTTGAACTCTTTTCTGATTATGCTTGAACTGTTATTTATTTTTTAAGAGTATAATTCTGTTTTAAATTTATTAATAAGTAGCTGATATGCCCGGCATCGCTCGGGCTGTTTGCTCGATGAAATTTTCCATTCTAGACGCTGAAATTTATGCTATGGTCTCTTAAATCATTACATAGTAATTTTACTTCTATAAACGAAATTTATTAATAAAATAATACAGGGTGTGCATAAAAGGTATGACACATTTTATCTATGTATTACCAAAAAACTATTAAAGATAAAAAAAACGTATTAATTTTTCTATCGAAAACTGGTTCGAACCCAGGTTGCAGAATTTTTCCTTCCATTTTTTGATAGAAAAATTAATACATCATGTTTGGAGGTCATATTTATTTATTTACATAAAAAAACGGATTTCAATATATGAAACTGTAACTGAAAAAGTTTTATTAAACCAAGTTAGTAGACCCCAACGCATGTTCCATGGGTCACACGGAGGATACCCAGCCAATAATCAATTCCTTGCCATGTTCTTTTGAGCACATCGACATTCACCTTGTTAATAGCAACATTCACTTCAGTTCCCGCACTGTAGCGGCGAAATTGTGAAAGGCAATAAAACTTTTTCAGTTACAGGGTCTTATATAGAAACCCGTTTCTGTTTATCTTTATTAGTTTTACGGACACCCTGTATTAATATGTTAAATTGAAGTTACAACAGTCTGTAACTAAATAGAAGTGCACCATCTAGCATCGCCATCTAGTGACTTTCTTTGAAGTCTATACAACTTTATGAAAAATATTAACTTCATAAATTGATAAAAACACGATATAAAAGTGTTTTTATAAGGGATAGTAACTTTAACTACATACATGGAAAGTTTTGTGGAGATTCATTGAATATTTTCTGAGCTGTAAAAGGACAAACACTCTAACGGACTCCGATTTATAATGAACTAGCAGAGGACCCGGCATTGCCCCGGATAATTACGCTTGTAGGTGAACACATACACAAAGAAACTCACACACTTTTCCCAATCGTCTGAACGCTTGTCAGGGAGCTGAAGGAAGACACGTATACCTCCTTTGCCTTATCAAGAGAGACTGCCCTATCTATATCGTCTATTATATCCATTCCCTGTTCATTATTAGTAATTCTTGGAAACAAATGTTCTATCATTGCATCATCATTTTATGTTCATTGTTATAATTCTTGGAAACAAATGTTCTGTCATTGTTTCATCATTTTATGTTCATTGTTATAATTCTTTTAATAATTTTGTGCTCATTGTTATTGGTGAATTGCGCATTAAGACCATTGTTGACGTGAACACTACGGGCCTATTTTTGCACAAACTTGGCCTTTTATTGTTGGTCATGAGATATTTCTAATTAATATGCCCTTCCATAACCATGAATATCGATTTTTTATCAATAATTATTATTTTTCCGAAATCTGACAGTGACCTTCCTCATGGTTTGAAGGTAAAGTATGCAAAATTTCATCAAGATCAGAATAAAACTGAAGATTTGCATAAGAAACAAACAAACAAACATCCTTCTTTATATATATATAGAATACCTTTGCCAGGCACCCGGCATTGCCCGGGATAATTACACTTGCAGGTAAACAGAACAATCTCAAAAAATTAAATTAAACTTTGCAATATCTTAAAAATAAACACATGAAAATGCTTAGAATTAATACAGTAAAAATTCTTAATGAAAATTTGAAAAAAAAATTTTTAAAGGCTCACAATGATGCGTAAGAACTCTCTTTTTTAAGAAAAGCCTGAACATCAGGAATTCTATGCATTGTTATAAATTGAAACTTATCCATATTGCATCATCATTTTATGTTCATTGTTATAATTCTTGGAAAGATTGCTTTAACATTGCATCATCATTCTGTGCTCATTGTTACTGGTGAATTGCACGTTGATACCATTGTTGATGCGAACACGATGGGCCTATTGTTGCACAAACTTTGCCTTGCATTGTTGGTCATGAGATATATTGTTGGTCCATGCAGTGTGTTTGTGAATTGCGTGCTGATACCATTGTTGATACCTATTGTTGTACAAACTTTGCCTTGCATTCTTGGTCATGAGATATTGCTCATTAATATGCCTTGCCATAACCATGAATATCGATTTTTTTATATCGATATTTATTATTTTTCCGAAATCTGAGGTAGACAGTGACCTTCCTCATGCTTTGAAGGTCAAGTATGCAAACTTTCATCAAGATCGGAATAAAACTGTAGACTTGTATAAAAAACAAACAAACAAACATCCTTCTTCTTTCTATATATATATATATATATAAACAAGGATGTTTGTTTGTTTGTGGGGTTGTGGGTTTGTTTGTTTGTTTTTTATACAAATCTACAGTTTTATTCCGATCTTGATAAAATTTCGCATACATGACCTTCAAAGCATGAGGAAGGTCACTGTCTACCTCAAATTTCGAAAAAATAATAATTATTTATAAAAAATCGATATTCATGGTTATGGCAGGGCATATTAATGAGAAATATCTCATGATCACCAATGCAAGACAAAGTTTTTGCAACAATAGGTATCAACAATGGTATCAACACGCAATTCACAAATACTCTGCACAGACCAACAATATATATCTCATGACCAACAATGCAAATAAAAGTTTGTGCAACAATAGGTATCAACAATGGTGTCAACACGCAATGCACCAACACTATGCAAGGATCAACAATATACAACCTGTGACAATAAAGTTCGGTGAATGATGGCATATTGAGAGTGGATTGCTCGCTTACATGAAACAGCAGTTACTATCCTTCAAAGTAATCCCTCGATGGTAATGCACTTCTGGGAACGCCTGTACAAGTCCCGGAAACTCCTGGCGTAGTCGTTTTTAGGGATAGCCTTCAGTTGGGTCGAAACATTACGTTGGATGTCTGGCCACTTTGGGGGGCGTCTTCTACGGTGTTCCGGCCTCCTTGGAACCGTTTAAACCACTCATAAACACACTTCAAAGTAATAGCACTTTCTTTGTAAACTGTTGTCATCATTTCATGAGTCTCTATCGTTCGCTGACCCATTTGGGTTTCGACCACGTGTACTACGCCTTCTCTCTTCAATGTCCTGTTTAAACACAATAAACACACTCGCAGCGCTGATTCTCTCAAATTTGTTTAAACATGTCTCGACCTGTCTGGGGCAGGATACGACGATGGTGCACTCTTATGACCGTTAGCAATTTGAGGTCATTTACTGAACTTTATTGTCACAGGTTGTATGTCTCATGACCAACAATGCAAGGCAAAGTTTGTGCAATATAGAATTCAATGCATAGAATTCCTGTTATTCAGACTTTTCTTAGAAAAGAATTCTTAGTATCATAATATACAACACAACAGCAATTGGGGGGGAGGGGGGGGGGACATCATTCAGAAGGTTACATCCCCGATCTTTTCTCTGTTTCTTCAGTGTCACAAGATCCATATGGATATCAGAGAGGATGTACTTAACAATTTCTTGAAAATCTTTAAAAATGATCAGTAACTGGAGATAATGAGTTAGGGGACTATTGAGAAAGAGTGAAAGACGATAGAACAAATGATTAAGCTCCGTGCTGTATTGAGCAAATGGTAAGCAAGTAAATAGAAGAATCGGCGACCGCTAGACTACACAAAGTGATGAATGGCCAATTTTTGTTTCAAGACATCAAAAGAAGAAAGGAAATTGCAACAACATCAAGTGTACATCTAAAGTAAGATTATGTGAGTAAAAAATTATTTAGTCTAGAAAGCATCCTTGGAGAGGTCCATCCATTGTGAGCCTTTAAAAAAATTTTTTTCGGTAAATCAAGTCCCAGTATATCATCTAGAATGCATTTTTTCAGTGAATAGGTAAATTCCTGTCTTTCGGATTTTTATTAGAATGGATAGTCCCTTCGCTCTATATTAGCCTTTTCACCTATCGACAGGTGGCGTCACTTGCGCATGCGCAATGCACGGGTTGGTTGGCAAAAAACGAAAAAAAGTGCTGGATGATTATCATTTTTTGATAATCAAACTTATGGTAATCGAATATAAGAATTACTCGATTAATAATAGATTTTATTAATTTAAAAAAATTTTTTTTTTTTTGTTATTGGCATGTTAGCTGGCAAATTAGCATTAAAATTACCAGTTTTGTCTACATTTATAAGATATTCATTATAATGAGTTATCATTGCCCCAAAGTTATTTGGCATAATGAAACACCAATGAAAATAGCAATTTGGAGTAATTTTTAAGTATTACAAAGCAATATATGTGAATGGGCTGAATTTTTTTAGCAAGTAAACCTTTCTTAGGGAACATAAAATATTTATTTTAATTTATTAAAAATATTGTATAAGCACATATATTTAATTGACACGTAAAAGTTAGCTCATTTAATAAAAAAAAAAACGAAAAAATTTTATTCGTTTGTTGGTCAAGCATCAGCTTTTAACCAAACCGATTTTCGTTATTTTTTTTTTTTTTATTTTTCGGCTTATATAATGTAGGCGTGGATAAAGTTGTTTATTGCCTTAAAGGAGTTCCACAGGGTTGTCCTCTATCTGGTCATCTTTTCTGTTGGTATATAAACGATGTTTTCCAGCTAAATTTAGTTGGGGAGCTCTGGAGTTACATGGACGATTTGTTGTATATAGGGGAATCGGAATGGCTGTACATTGTCTACAGTATTGGTTCGAGAGAGATTTTCAAATTTTAAATACTGGGCAACAAAAAATGAATTAGTTTTTAATGAAAAGAAAACGAAGAAATGTGTATTTTGGGAAAAACGAGGGGAACGTGGAATGATAGATATCGTTGGGATTAAAACTGATAACAGATTGCTGTTCTATGATCAACTACATGAGATCGAGGTTAAGAAAAGAGAATTCTTCAAAATTTTGTTCGTTAAAATTGCAACTTTTTCGCCAGCTGTATCAAACGTCTCTCTGAAATACCTTGTTCCACCAGCCACATCCATCCCATCGGAAAGATTGTTTTCCAAAGCCGGAGCAACAATCACAAAGAAAAGAAACAGTTTGGGTCCCAAATGTGTTGAAAAACTACTTTTAATGTTTTCCGTGGGTTACGAAAAATTACTGAACGCTTAAAATTTATAATAAGGGAATACAGTGTGGAAATTTAACAAATAAAGTTGTACACTTTAAAAGAGCTAACTTTTCCGTGTCGATTAAATATATGTGCTTATACAATATTTTTTAATAAATTAAAATAAATATTTTATGTACCCTAAGAAAGGTTTACTTGCTAAAAAAATTCAGCCCATTCACATATATTGCTTTGTAATACTTAAAAATTACTCCAAATTACTATTTTCATTGGTGTTTCATTATGCCAAATAACTTTGGGGCAAACTGGTAATTTTAATGCTAATTTGCCGGCTAACATGCCAATAGCAAAAAAAAAAAAATTTTTTTTTTTAAAATTTAAAAAAAAAATTAATAAAATCGATTATTAATCGAGTAATTTTTATATTCGATTACCATAAGTTCGATTATCAAAAAATGATAATCGCCCAGCACTTTTTTCGTTTTTTGCCAACCAACCCGTGCATTGCGCATGTGCAAGTGGCGCCACCTGTCGACACGTGAAAAGGCTAATTGTAGTAATTGAGTTATTATTTAACGAATTTGGAGGTTTAATTTTGCTTTTTGAGGTTCTGTTTACTTACAAACGTAATTATTCCGGGCAACGTCGGGTCCTCTGCTAGGATTAAAGGCAATAAAGTTTAATGAACACACAATTGAAATTTTATTTTTGATGTGTTGTCATTCATTTTAGATTTTACCACCTTGTAGATAAGCGTTAACAGGAAGATAAGTTTGGAAGTAAAGTACCAGTGGTGCCATCATGCGGGGAACACAGAACTACAGAGTTTCGCTACTTCCCTTTTTATGATTATGGTCCAACTAAAGATGGACTGGGTGTATCCAATTAAATCTCCAATTTCAAATGTTAGATATTGTTAATTTTGATTTGCAACAAGATCTAGCAATTGAAATCAAAAGTTTAACTGAATACATCAAGTTCATCTTTCATTGGTGGAAGTGAAGTTTTTCTTTCCTTGGACAAAATATAATGCACAGTTTATGAGAAATTTAGGTGTAACTATAAGGCATGTTTTTATGTAAGGAAAATTTTGTAATAAAAACAAAACTACTATACATGTTAAAGAATGACTTAAGAATGGTTACTGAGAAATTTTATTCTTTGCCACACCTCATATGTTTGGATTATTAAAGAAAGACAGGAAAGAAAATCCCATAGTCCGGATTCGAATCCCAACCAATCGATCCTTTGTTGGTCCCAAATCGACCACTAGCCTTACAGTCCAGACCTCATGTCCAGTAACTGCCACCTGTTCCAGTATCTAAAGGATTTCATCGGCAGCCTGCGTTCCAGTGACAATGAACAAGTGAAAACTGCGTGGCTTTCCCTACATGCAGCGGACTTCTATGAAGTGGGCATACAGAATCTCATTGAGGCTATGACAAATGTTTAAATAAACTTGGAAACATGTGGAAGAATAGTTAAAGGTAAATGGAACCTGGTAAAGAAATAATTTTTAAAACATACAAGAGGAAGAGGTATACAGTACCTGGTAAAGTTCATCCAATCACTGAAACCAAGAGGAAGAGGGACACAGCTATTGTTTCGGGGCAAGCATACGTTCATATAGTTTCCACACAATCAAAGGACATGCGATGTGAGACCATGTGATCCTGCAGGAGCATCACATCCAAAATAGCACAGCCTGTGGAGAAACTGCAAGTGCGAATGGTGATGTTTCCTCTACCTGAAGTGAATCAACGCTGAGCTGGTCGAGGTGTACTGTAAAAGTGTGTCACAAAGTCCATATGAAACTGTTCTGAAGTGGCAAACACACAGAATTGCCACCACCAAAGAAGACAAAGATGCAGGAGTCATCAAGGAAGGTGATGCTCAGCGTCTTTTGAGATTGCCAAGTTCTCCTGACAGACTATGACCAAAAGGGCCAAACCATCATTGGTAAGTATTACCGGATTCTTCTGTCAAAGTTGCAAGTAGCCATCAAGAAGAAACAACATGGGAAGCTAACCCAAGGGCATTCACTTGCTCTACGACAACGTGCCCGCTCATTCAGCGCAGGAGACTGTCAAACATGCAGATGCTTTGGACTATGAAATTCTGCCTCTTCCCCAATACTCATCAGCCTGGCACCCAGTGACTTCTTCCTTTTCCCTCAGATGAAGAAACCACTGCGTGGCAAGCGTTTTCACGAAGACAACAAGGTGATTTCTGAATGGAGCACTTTCTCACACGGACTTTTACAAGAATGGTCTCTGTCAGGTCATCCATCATTGGGAGAAATGTGTGAAACTGTGTGTTGCTTATGATGAAAAGGATTAACTCCATCACCAAGTTTCATGGCCCAACTCCTTTCTGTCACAGTGATTATACAAACTTTATGAACACCCCTCATAGGCAGTTTTGTTTTCATTAGAAAATGGTACATACTTAAAAACCATGCTTTGTACATGAAGGACTAAAATCTTTAATGTTCAAATACTATTCAATTACAAGCCTGATTAAGCTTGTTTATCACATAATAAGAATCCTATTAAAAAATGTAGAATCCTATTAGAAAAAAATAAAACAAACCTAGTTGACTTTGAAAATGTCTACCAAATGAAAAATTACCCAAAATATTAATCATACTGCCTTCTTTCACTCTAAAAAACTGAATTTATGCCAGCAAAATGTTTGCCGAATTTTTTGCTAACAGCAATTATTTATTATTTTCACGTTATTCAGATTTATCGAGTTAAATGTCTCACCTTGTATACTGTATTAGGGTTGCCAGATTTCCTATAAACAAATAAAGTATGTACAGAAAAATCTTGTTATTACAAATAATTAATACTAACTATAAATAAAAAGTTATATTTTAATAATGACGTGAAGTTTATGTATTAAGTAACTGAAAAACAGATAGGGAAGAACCGACCATCAGAATTTGAAACATGGACTACGAATATCTTTCTCCATTGCCCTAAACAACTGAGTCACCACAGACATATATTGCTCTACAGACTGCAGTCACCATATATTTCATTATCTCACCGTCAGATAAAGTGCTTGCTCTACCATAAAGGCTATCCAGTAACTGTTATCACAATCTATAGTAGCTCAAGTAGGTAGAGGAACTAAGTGGACACTTGTGGTTAAGGTTAAAAACGAGTCAAAGATTTTTTGTTCTTTCTATTTCAATCTAATATTTTTCATTCTACTCAGTATTTTGAAATATTTTTGAGTCATTATAAATGGATGAAATTTATTAATGAAATTTATTAGGTTCATGGATAAGTTCGTACCGTTTGGCATGCAAAGCAAAGAACAGGAAAAAAAGACAAACTTGTAAATTGACCCAATATTTAGTAATCACTGCAACACAGCTTAAAGGGTAGTGACACCAAATCGTAAGTAGATTTCATATAGTTTAGAATACTTTCCTGATACTAAATATCAATTTTATTATTTTTTTTACTTTCATTTTTAATAAAGAAATCATGCTGGTAATAGAAATCATCTTTAATAATTTAAAGGCCACTTCTGGTAATATAAATTCATTTTGAATTTTGCCAAAAACTCCCGCAATAGCATTGCTTATGATGTCAGGTTTAGTAACCGAGGCCAATGAGATTTACATGCCGTGGCGAGATTCACAAGCCACAGGCCCAACGAGATTTACAGGGCCTATTAATCTCGTCAGCCTCTGCTTACCAAAGATGACCTAACAGGCAGCCCCCATTTCGCTTATTTGTTGCCTCTTTCTTAAACTTTTTTTCCATAAAAACTAATTTCTTTTTTTTATGTTACCTTCTTTCTGGTTCTTTAAGATCTCGATAGCGATATTTTTGGCATCATTTGCCCTTTAAATTGTGTTTACATCAACTCTACTCCACATGCAAATATAGAATGATATGTTGAATATATATTGTGTCTGTATATTTTCCGAAATTCAGAATAGTGTTTATTAAATTCAAATTACTTCAAGATCCATAACCACTATTTAAATAAATAAATAAAATAAATAGACAAAACTTTATGTAGAAATTAAATTTATCATTTTACTACAGCATCCTGACACCTATATCATATGACATAGTAAAAATTTTGGGTATAGATGGCAGCCTTAAATATACGGCAGTTATATTTGTCAAATCCAGACTTTTATTTTCCTTTACTTTTAATCTTAAAAAACCAAACAAATAAATAAATAATTAAATAAATAAAAAATTAAGAATATTATTTTTACTTTTTAAACAGATGATACTATTGCCATTGAAGTATTTTATGGGATGACTTTTATTACAAATACATTGCTGTCTATAAGAATCACAATGGGAATTTTTCGCACAGTTCGCTGGAGAATCACATCTCATTTCGATGGGAGCCCCTACGATAGGAAAAAATAATAACTTTAAGGTAACAACATTCCGCTTAAATTAGATGGGGCGTACAGAAATTTGCCATGTATGTTACGAAATTTTTAAAAGTAGGAGGTATTTCATATGAGTAATTATTAAATATTAAATTATGGGTTATTTAAAATTAATAATAAAATCACTATAAAAGGGCACTTAGAATTTATTTTGTTCCGTCCCTTTTCTGGTTCATAGAAATTAACTTTGAAACTTGTTTACCATCATAAAGAGGAGTGCTTTCGCTGAAACTAAACGCTACAAATACTAGATACAATTTCTTGCAAAACATGATGAATTAATTGCTACATCACATATAGGCCTAATCACATATGAATTATGATTGCTTAGGTGTGATATTATCCATAAGACCTTACTACCGCTTCAAATAGCAACCCGCCATCTACTCATCTGGGATGATCACACTGAAGCTGAAAGGGCAACTGACACCAAAAATCACCTATCAATTTTATTATTTTATAACATAAAGGACCATCAACTAACTCTAATTCGACTTGTAAAATTTTTATAACTTAAGTATTTTTAAATTTAATTTTTCAAACATCAGTTTTCAAAATTCATTTCGTTTTGAGCTTCGCCTCAATTCACCGCTAGGGTCGTGCACGCATGACGTCACACAGAAGAATCGTCTTGGGGGTCATCCACAACTTACGTCACCCTTTTTCCAGGCATAGTAGATCTTTGGGATCGATCTTTTCAAACAATCGTTGGTTCCAGTCTAACAATCGATCTTAGATCGATCTTTAAATAAAAAAAATTGTGCTTTTAAATTCGAGTAGAAAACAAAGTTTTATTCAAATATAACACTAGAGCCGTGCGATGCAAAAAAGCTACTCGATGTTAGCATCGATGTCAAAAAAGCTACTCGATGTTAACGAGAAAACATCGAGGTTAACAGCGATGTCGGAGAAACCACTATTCCGCATAAATGAATTTATAAAATTAAAAACCCATATGTACATTTCGGAGATCTGTCTCCTTCTTTTCTTCTGTTGGTGTTAATAGCAAATAAAAGAAAGGTCTTCACTTTGAACAATTTTCGATATTTAATTTTAATGACAATTAAATGAAACAAAAATTAAATAATTATACAATAAGTAAAGCATTTAATGCAATTCACTGACCTCTTCAACTGTTAGCGAACTTAAAATCAAATCGACTTGAAGGGGTCCACGAAAAAGCCTGAAAAGAAGATATAGCCGAAATAAGACCTTGATGATGATATTGTCGAAAATCGAATTTGAAAAAGTTAATCCGTTTTTAAGTCAATGATGCAAACGGTGTACGGGTAAACGTACAGCCCAAACGTGCATTCTTATAAGTAGCTTTTAGCTAAAGCCCCTAAAAAGAAAGCATTATTATCATGTCCAATGTTAGGATTGCGGTTGCAAACAATTTTAAAACGTTCATTGTTTTCATTGTTACGTATAATAATTAAAATAAACATTATTGTGAAACTCAAAATGGTCAGAATTTTTTATTGATGTAATAAGCCAGAGATAGTAAAGGCATTTTTTTTGTTTTTTTAAAAATATAACGTCTCTTCGTTGATAACATTGTTTTGACATGTGAGAAGCCATGTAATGGAAAGTAATATCATACAAGTTTTATCACCATAGTAAAATTAATCAGATGGAACAGATACTTAATCTACAGTGTTTATTTTTCCTATCATAAGTTTTTATATATAGGAAAAATAAACATTTTTTTTTATGAAAACCATATTGGTTTATATAGTATGCTCTACATGACTACCATTGTTTTGAAAACATATTTCGATGCGTGTCCTCCACTGCTGAAGTCATGAACTTATTTGACACCCTATACAGGGTGTTCTCGAATAACGTGTACAAACTTGGGGGACAGGTTCCTTATAACAAAACAAGAAAAAAAGTTCATATAAATAGGGATCTTAATTTGAACAATAACTAAGATATGAACACAAATAAAAATGAGACCATCAAGATCAACAAGTTAACAACTCAGGTTCCATAGCATCTAGGATGGTGAAATTTGGAGGAAAAATAGGGTACATATAACTGCGTATACCGTTAAAATTTGGTCAAATTCAAACGAGTAGTTTCAGAGTTAAACATTCAATATCGTAACACATGCTCACATGTTGAGTACTAACCAGCACATATTACGATTTTGACTGCCTAACTCGGAAACTACTCTTGGAATTCGACCAAATTTTAATGGTATACACAGTTCTATGAAGCCTATTATTCCCCTAAATTTGACCATCCTAGATGTTGAAATGAATACAAGCTAATGTGTGTATAATCTCGATAATCTCTACAAGCACGAACCAATGAGCGTCAACCTTTGCAAGATGCTTTAACATAGTTCGGGAAAGGTTTTTAACTAGTTTGCAATGGATTTCATTGCAAAACAAGTGGAGAACCATAAATTGATTTTATGGTAGCATGTTCTCATATATTTACAGTTTGCGTTTTCAATAATTACATCCTACACAAATAGTCAAATTTAGCAAAAAAAAATTCTGAATTTGGTTATTCTAAAATTTACCAATGTTCAATTAAACTGAGAGGAGCCAGGTGCCTGTTCTTGTGAAAGGATAACAGAATTATGCTATATCAGTTTCTGTCAGAGGTGAATATTTGTGAGAAAATGATGCGCTCTGTACAATGATAATGGACAAAACATGGCTTGATTGTGCAGGATTGTGCCACAGATCTCCGGATACTTGATCAATTTTGTCTTCATTGACTCTTTCTGCATACTGCTCCTGTAAAGCGTGGTTCCCACTGACAGAAAACAAGAGAGTAGAAACCAGGGCGTATTTTTTTCTGCCTTTTTACTTTCTGCTCCTGCAGGTGTCCCACATGGCAGAAACTCAAAAGGATAAGATAGCAGAAGTTTTACCCAACACAAATGCACTGCACTGAAGCCGTCGATCGATCTAAACGGTCGGCTTCGACTGCACACAGTACGTACACAGTTCGTTCAATCCTCATCAATCATCACATCGAATTTTTGCATTCAAACGTTGTTTATTCAATTTAATTTGATTAATTAATTAATATATATTTCGCACCTCTTCTATTAGCGCTTCTACATCAATTTTCTTTCTCGGCCCCTTCACCTTTGTGAGCTGAGTGTCCGACATTTTTATTTTGTGTGAGAGAGAGAGGACGTCACTGTGACGTCACTGCAGGGGTCGTTTTCTATTGGCTGAGCAATCGTTTCTGCCCTGTTTGTGCCACAAAAGTTGAACTCAACCCAACTCTAAAGCAGAAATTTTCAGTCGGGCAGAAGAGACGAAAACGGGAAGTGACATCATAAAATTTTTCTGCTTTGTGGTTTCTGCCGTTGTTTTTACGCATGTGGGAACCACGCTTAAGTCGTTGCGCAAGTAGCCACCAATCCCCCTGTATATTAGCTGCTGTTTTTACAGGTTGGCTTATCTTAAATTTATCTGAAAAACCAAAAGGAAGAGAAGTGTGTGAAGACCAAGTGATATTTTTATTTATGCCGGCTTGTTGGCCGAGAGCGCTGAGGCGCAGGTCTTATCGCTCTCGCAACCAGCAAGTCGCGGGTTCGAATCCCGCTTGGGGCATGGATGTTTGTGATTGTCCTTTATTATAATATGAAAACCCCGTGTTGGGCTTCGGCCTGTTGGGGGCAACCCGCGGGTTGTTTAGATTAATATTAAATTTATACGAGTTGGATTGAGTCATAGTATACAAAGATAAGAGAATTTTCTGTCGGGCAGAAAGAAGAGTGCTGGAAGTGATGTCAGAACATTTTCTGCCTTGTGGTTTCTGCCTTTGTTTTTACGCATGTGAAATCCACGCCTTTTTGGCTGGTCAAACGGGGGGGGGGGACCTGTAATCCTCAGAGAGAATTGAAATACCGGATACATATTTGGCTTTTATTTTGAACTTGAGTTAACTCTTGTCTTTCAACGCTGAAGATGGCTACTTAGTAGCCGAAATACGTAAACAGTATTTCAATTCTCTTTGTGGATTAAAGGTTTCCCCGTTTTTAGTTGTTCCATTCCAAAGTTTTTGCCTAATTAATTTAAGGCTGGGGCATTATAAATCTTAGGGAGCTTTCTTGAAGGAACAAACTTCTGTTGTGGAGAACAACAATGAGCTTTCTAACGATAGTTATTATATAAGAGTAGGAGTTGTGATAGAATATATCAATTAAAAAATTAATAAAACTCCATTTAATTAAAAGAAAATAAATATATCCTACTAAAATTAAAAAATCTGAAAATAAACCCATCAAAAAATAAATATCCGATAGAACTAATTGATAAAATTTATATAGAAGCATTCACCAACACAACAAAAAATAACACAACTCAATACGAACAATACAGAAGATATTCAATACAATACAATAATAAAACCTTTCACAAACAGAAAAAAATACTAGAACAGATATCAAACATTAAAATCATACCAAAAATAACAAATAACATAACTAAAACATTAATAACAACCACCAATATAAAAACAACAAAAGATCAAAACAATAACATAATTTCAAAGACATTTGCCAAAATAATAAAGAAAAATGGAACATCACTAACATATTATATCAAATTCCATGCGCCAACTGTCAACACATTTACACAGGTCAAACAAAAAGACAATTAATAACACGAATAAAAGAACATGAAAGAACACTTAGAAACAAAGATAAAAATAATCATTTAGTGAACCACTGCATTAGCCAAAATCATAATCCGGATTGGAACAAAGTCAAATCATTAGTAAAGAAATAAATTACAAAAAAAGACTAATAAAAGAAACCATCAACATTATTTCGAATGAAAAAAATTTAGCCAAACCATCTATAGAAATTAATAATAAATGGAAATCAGTACTAAAACTATAATATCACTTCTCCCTTGCACTCAACAATCCTGTTCACAACAATCAAACTAATCATAATATCACACATTGTATTAGATTACATTGTTTTGTTTTTTTATTATTATATCTTCTATTATATTGTTTTTAACCACGGTCTATAGATGTTCATGGTCATCGAGCTTCGGCCATTTTCCATTGTTTCGAGAAGCTAAGGAAAACAGATCGCGCCAGGTGCCGCATAGATCGCACTATTCCCGACCGCAACCAACCAACACCTCCTAAAGAGAAAGCCTGTGCACGGAAACGTCATACATTGTTACATCATCAAAGTAGTGCATTGTTATTCGTATTTCTACCAATAATAAGCCCTGAATTTGCACTACTATGATGATGTAACAATGTATGATGGTTTCCGTGCACAGGCTTTCTCTTTAGGAGGTGTTGAACCAACCCTCCTAAAGAGAAAGCTTCTGCACGGAAACCATCATACATTGTTAATCGTCATAGTAGCAGCCGGTAAACGACTACATGGGACCAACTGCTTTACTTCCCTTCCGAAGGAAGTGCGTGATCTCAGGATTTTCTCCCTGGAAAAATCCTTGTCGTCCGTGGCTGGGGTAGAACCCGCGTCCTCGGGCATCAGAGGCGATCACGCAACCACTGAGCCACCGAGGCCGATCATTTTCCATTTGAAAAGAAAATAATAAAATAAAATAATGTGAAATAAAAAAAAATTCATTATGAAAGAAATTCAATTTTTGAATATGTGTATTGTGACGTCACACTTATGTAAAGTCCCCCCCTACCCCCATGTCACGCTGTGTCACACTTTTTATACTTCATCCCCCCCTTAAGAGCGTGACGTTTTTCTTGAACGTCCCCCTACTCAATTTTTCATTTTGGATGTGTACCGTTGTTACACTCTGTATATCTTTTATTTTAATAAAGATCAATTGGTTTTAAATTATAATAAAAAACGTGTTATATTTAGAAAGAAACATTCAAAATAAGATTAACAGTCAAGTAGCACAAAACAGTAAAAATTAAAATGTACTTGTACCTGGTTATAAATTGTTATTCAGATGCATTTTTAATACACAGTCCAGTCACATTTATGTGACCACCCCCTATGTTCAACATCGGCGGAAAATGGTTACGTCCAGAAGGTATGTACCAGTATCAGAGTTGGGGGGTATATGAAAGGTGTCAGAAGGAAGCAGAAAACATTACAACTGTTGGAGTCATGGCAAAACTTTCACTATTTATCCGACCTCCATGATCATTGGCTTCCGAACCAAGGGCAGCAGTATTTCTTAAACGGCTAGTTTTGTGAACTGCTCGCGTGCCGCCATGGTGACAAAGGCAATACCCAAAATCAGCGACGTGCCAAGTGTGGGGCACTACGGGCCATAGACGACAGAGATGAACGACGGCTACGGAGATGCGTGCAAGCGAACAGACGTGCAGCCGTGGACCAACTGACCTCCCAGATGAGCCAGGGAGCTACCAAACGTGTATCGTCAACAACAGTTGGGCTCCGCAGCAGACGGGTGGTTCATGCACCAATGCTACGGCTGTTTACTGGAGACAAAGACTGACATTTGCTCGCCAGTATCGCAACTGGACAGCAACCAACAGGCGAAAGGTGTTTTTTCCCCGATGAATCATGGTTTATGTTCCATTGGACAGATAGGCGATGGCGTCTACGGCCTTCAGTGTCAGAAAACATACACCCTGCAACACGTGCCGCAAGGCTCCAGGCCGGAGGAGGCAGCGTTATGGTCCGGGGAATGTTTTCATGGCATATCCTGGGTACACTCATCATTGTGGACGGCACCATGAACCAATGGAAGTACGCATCTGTTCTTTCAGACCATTCCACCCCTACTTGCAGATTGTGTTACCTCAGCACGATGACATCTTTCAGCAGGATAATGCGACGTACCATACAGCACGTAGTGTCCGTGCGTAGTTTGAAGAGCACGTGGATGGGCGTAGTGTACCCTGTTTGGTTGTGAGAGCTAGGTTTGTCCGATAATGATAACCCAGTTCATGTAATCTGTTTCTTCGTTTTTCGTCACTCACTTTCACACATGACTTATCCCATTCACTGTTCATGTCTTTAGAGGTCTGTTTTCTCATGTTCTTGCACAGCTTCCTCAATTCTCGATCTTGTCTCGGAGTTGTTGCCTTTGGTCTTCCACTTCCTTTTTGCCTCTTAACGGATCCTGTGGTCTTGAATTTCTTCTATAAGTTGGAAACTTCACCTTGTGTACATCCAAAGCACTTGGCTACATCTTGCTTTTCGCCACGTTGCAAGTTTTCAATTCTTCTCGTTTTCATATCATCGGACAGCTGCTTTTTTGGAGCCATTATTAATGGGGCGTCGACTTTAAAATGAATAATAAAATGTGTTGATTGCTGTCATGGAATAGCTCATTTAACAGAAAAGGGAGGTAGATGAAGATTCAGGAATATAAAATGCAACTGACAAGTTAAATGGCACTTATTTATTAAGATTATGCGTATTAGTTTTTATTTTCCACAGAAGAGTTACCTCTGTAATTTTTAATGAAAATCCAACCATTAGAAGTCTATATAAAAAGTGAGTTTTGAAAATCAAATATAGCTCTTTACCAATAAAATATTTTCCAAATGATTTTACGAGTGATTCTTTTTTTAATTAATTTATTTAGATGCACCGTCATGAGTTGAAATACATATTTTTTCTTTTCAAGGGTTGTATTAAATATTGCACTTGTTATCACCACCGACGTATTAGTAAAATTAATGCTTTTACGTTATAATCTCCCACAGGCAGTTACAGGGGGATTATAACATAACTAACAAATTCAAATCCCAAGCTTTTTGGTTACAGGCGCTGATTGGTTCCCCCCACGGGCATTTAGAGGTGATTTATAAATTGCTTTTCCTTGCAAACAATCTCTGCATGCATTACAATTTCTATCTCTTTAAGCTAACCTAATCTAATAAAAAATATACAAATCCCAAACTGTTTGGTTAGAGGGGCCAATTGGTTCCCCCTTGGACCGTTACAAATGGATTATAAATCCCTTTTTCGTGCAAACTCTTATGGCATGCATAAGAATTTTTTTCCCTTTACGGTAATTTAAGCTAACAAACACATACAAATCCCAATCTGTTTATTTTCCATTCGAACAGTTACAGGTGGATTATTAATCACATTTCCTTGCAAACACTCACTCCATGCATCACGATTTCTTAACCTTTAAGCTAAAGTAACCTAAACAACATATACAAATTCCGTCCTGTTTGGTTACAAGGACCAATTGGTTCCCCAATGTTACAGTTGGATTATAAATCGCTTTTTCTTGCAAAGACTCGCGGCATGCATCACGATTACTTTCCCTTTAAGGAAACCTAAGCTAACAAACACATTCCAATCCCAATTTGTTTACTTTCAGGGGGCGATTAGTTTCCCTTTGAAGAGTTACAAGTGGATTATAAATCGCATTTCCTTGCAAATAAACACAGTATGCATCAAAATTTTTCCCATTAAGGTATCCTAAGCTAACACAAACATACAAATCCCAATCAGTTTAATTTCAGTGGGCCATTAGTTTCCCCTTGAACAGGTGGATAAAAATCGCATTTTCTTGCAAACAGTTACTGCATGCATGGAAATTGTTTTCCTTTAAGCTAAATTAACCTAATAAACACATAAAAAACCTTACCTGTTTGGTTACAGAGGGCTATTAGTTTCCCCTTAGACCATTACAGTTGGATTATAAATCGCTTTTTCTTGCAAACACTCATGGCATGCACCACGATTATTTTCCCTTTAAGCTAAACTAAGCTAACAAACATATACCAATCCAATCTGTTTACTTTCAAGGGGCGATTAGTTTCCCTTTGAACAGTTACAAGTGGATTATAAATCGCATTTCCATGCAAACACTCACAGCATGCATCAGGATTACTTTCAGTTTAAGCTAACCTAAGCTAACAAACACTTACCAATCCCAATCTGTTTGTTTTCTGTGGGGGATTAGTTTCTCCTTAAACAGGTACAGGTGGATTATACATCACATTTCATTGCAAACATATACCAATCCCAATCTGTTTACACTCAGGAGGCGATTAGTTTCCCTTTGAACAGTCACAAGTGGATTATAAATCGCATTTCCATGGAAATACTCACAGCATGCATCAGAATTACTTTCAGTTTAAGCTAACCTAAGCTAACAAACACTTACAAATTCCAATCTATTTTCCGTGGACGATTAGTTTCCCCTCGAACAGTTACAGGTGGATTGTAAATCATATTTCCTTGCAAACACTCATTGTATGCATCACAAGTTCTCTCCCTTGACTTTAATCTAACTTAAAAAACAAATACAAATCCGAAGCTGTTTGGTTACAGGTGCTGATTAGTTCCCCCACAGACAGTTAAAGGTGGATTATAAATCGCCTTTCCTTGCAAATGCTCACTGCATGCGTCAGAATTTCTTTCCTTTTAAGATAACCTAATCTAACGAACACATACAAAACCCAACCTGTTTGGTTACAGAGGGCGATTAGTTAACCTTCAGGCAATTATAGGTGGATTATAAATCACATTTCCTTGCAAACACTCAATGCATGGCTCAAAATTTCTTTCTCTTTAAACTAACCTAATCTAAAGAACACATACACAACCCAACTTTTCGGTTACATACAGCGATTAGTTTCCCCCCAGTTTCACAATTTCTCTCCCTTGAATTTAATCTAACGTAACAAACAAATACAAATCCGATGCTGTTTGGTTACAGGTTGTAATTAGTTTCCCCACAGACAGTTAAAGGTGGATTATAAATCGCCTTTCCTTGCAAATACCCTCTGTATGCGACACAATTTCTATCCCTTTAAGCCAAACTAATCTAAAAAACTCAGATGTATCCCAACCTATTTGTTTAAAGGGGGCAATTATTTTTCCCTGAGGCAATTACAGGTGGATTATAAATCGCATTTCCTTGCAAACACTCACGGCATGCGTCACAAATTCTTTCCTTTCAAGATAACCTAATCTAACGAACACATACAAAACCCAACATTTTATGGTTACAGAGGGCGATTAGTTAACATTAAGGCAGTTACAGGTGGATTATAAAGCACCTTTTTTGAAAACACTCACTGCATGCATCACAATATTTGGTTGGTTTGAACTATCTGACCACGGCTTTGCTTTTATCGCGTTTGTTCAATTCAATTGTTGCTCCTGCGTTTTTTTCCTCCTTTCAAATTCAATTGTTGGGTGATTTTACTGTTGGTGCTGGCTGTGTTGTTTCTTATGTTTGGCGCGAAGTGATATCACATATTTGGTGTTTCTGGTAGCGGACTTTTATTGTCTTTGGTTGTGAAGTGGTTTGTTTCTGGATTTAGGCGTTGGAAGGCGTGTTTTTGCATTTTTTTCCCGTCGTGCTGTAGCTGTTGCCATCGCAACCACACATAATTAGCATATCGCGGTGGTTTCAAGCTATTTGTGTATTTCTGATTTTCTTTTTTTTTTGCATTCTGGATGATTAGCCATTGTCGAAAGGAACCATGTCTTAAAGGTAAGCCAGCATTTTTTGAGCGTTCTGGTGTTGGGTTAGGTTAACTGAGGTTGGGCTAACTTAGGTTTAACCATAAAATGAGTTCCCGTAACTTTCTGGCAGCCATTTCTGTGACCACTAAAAAATACGGATCATTAGCCTCCTGTAACCAGCCGAGGGGAAACCATCTGCCCCCTGTAATCAAATAGGTTGGGGTATATATCAATTAATTACCCCCGGAGGGGGACGTCGTAGACAGAACGCCGAAGGCGTTCGAGTAACGGAAAACAGTGACCAATGAGCCTCACTCATATAGATAGTTTTTTCCACAGATTAAGGAGAAAACATTAAAAATTTGTTTTTCTCTTTAATCTGTGGTTTTTTCCTTAGATAACCTCTCTCACTATACGGTGGGTCGTTCATTACTGGAACTACTTTTAGACTTGGTCACGTAATCTGAAAAAAACGCAGCTCCCTGAACAATCGACGGGAAAGAAAACGCGCGCCAACAATTGAAATGAACAAACGCGAAAAAAGCAAAACACCGTAGTCAGATAGTTCAATTTAACCCAATTTTTTCCCTTTTAAACTAACCTAATCTAAAGAACATATACAAAACCCAACCTGTTTGTTTACAGAGTGTTGGGTTCGCGACGTAATTTAATGGAAAAAGGGAAAGCATTTACCTTAAAAGTTGTGGCTACTCAACCTGACGTGAATCACTGGTTGGACTGATCATGATATATGGAACACAGCTGACTGTTCGCTAATGGGTTGCTTCGCAACAGCATCATCTTTTTAACAATACCAGCTGAACAATGACTGGTGACACTGTCGCGAAAGTTTCTGTGTCTGCAGCTCAACAATGCCCACTTGTTGACTGCCGACACAACATTCCTCCCGTCGCACTAAAGCTGGGAAGATTACTGCTGGGGCGGACAACATTCGCGCGCCGAGCGCTGGGGAGCGACGGGTACTTCCTGTTCTTGGTGAGACCGAGCAACCACTGGTGGATGTGCAGGTTCCACTGCTGGTACAGGAGCAGGTGATTCGGGCGGTGTTGGCTCTGACGTATAACCAACTTTGTCCGTGCTCGGCTCGCCCTGGCTCATGGACGGCCGGCATTAGGCTTGACGGATGTTGGTTGCTGTCTTCACCGCTGAAGCACACTCGTCGGCAAGGACGTTCCTCTTCATTGTTGCATCATGGCGCACTTGTTAATTCCGGAGCTCGTGATGCGTGGCTGTCACATGCTTCCGACCGACGAAGCGCACTGAGAGCTCTGTTCGAATGCAACAAACGAGGCTTCAACTGATCGATGTGTCTTTTCGAACGTTCCTTTCCCACGGTTACTTCATAGCGAAGGTCGCCTAATCTGTGTAACATCACGCTTGGCACCCATTTCTCGCAGGTAGGTGTCCCCAGGTGTACGTAGACTGCCTGTCCCTCTTGCTGGTGTCGATATTTCGGCATTGCTTGGCTCTCTTGTTTCTGCCGAATACGTAGGCTTACTTCTTGCGGACGCAGCAAATCTAGTCGCTTTCGCAAAACTCTTCCCAAGAAGAGCTTGGCCGGGGATTCCTCGGTTGTGGGTTGTGGTGCTCGACGGTATCTTTCTAGAAAGATATTTAGGTTTTGATTTAGGGTCGCTCGCGTCGTGCCCATTGCTTTTTTATTGTCTGTACGTAGCGCTCCGCTTGTCCATTGGTGGCGGGATGATACGGTGCTGTACGTTTGTGGAATTTAACACCACGTCTGTGCAGAAACGTGGAGAATTCGGACGAGGTGAATTGTGGACCATCGTCTGTAACGATGGTGGACGGCACTCCATACGCTGCGAAGAGTTTGTCGAGAATTGCCGTTGTGGCTCCCGTAGTTGTCGTCGTTGTCGGTTTCACCTCTACCCACTTGCTATAGGCGTCAACTATGATGAGGAGCATCTGTCCTACGATGGGTCCTGCGTAGTCGAGATGCACTCTTTCCCAGGGCCCTTTTGGGTATTCCCAGTGGTGGACTCGGTAAGGTGCTGGTGCATTGGAATGGGTCGCGCACTCACACACATTTTGGCAGCGTGTTCAATGTCTCCATCGATACCCGGCCAGTAGACGAATGAACGGGCTAGGCCCTTCATTTTGCCCATTCCCAGGTGTCTGGTGTGAAGATCGTCCAATATGGGCTGTCGCAAGGATGGGGGAATCACCACCCGATATTCGAACATCAAACATCCGGCGCTAATGGTGTAGCGGTCTTCAGGCGATTTATATCCGGCTCGGGCGCTATCATGTGCGCTCTCGAGCTCCTGTACGATCCTACCCAATCTCGGATCACTCCTGGTGGCTTTGGCGATGAACTCTGATCTAATGGGCAACTGGTTCATCTGATGGATGGAGAACAGTTCAAAGCTATCTTTCTCCTCCTCTTCCACTTTGTTGACAGTCGTTAATCTTGAGCAGTAGTCTGCGTTGGTATGTTGCTTAGTGGGTCTGTAGGTAATGGCAAAAATTGAAATTTGTTAGAAATTCAGCATAATTTGCCATTCGGTTGATACATAATGTTGGAAGCGTCTTGTGGGGATGGAAGATTTGCGTGAGTGGTTTATGGTTGGTTACCAACTCAAACTTCCAGGCGTTTAGAAAATTAAAGAATTTTTTTAACTGCCCATACTATGGCAAGCGCTTCCTTATCAATCTGCGGGTACTTTTGTTCTGTCTCTGACAACGAACGGCTCGCATATGCAATGGGTCTCTCGAGCCCGTTAGTTGTTCGGTGGGAGAGAACTGCTCTGAGGCCGTAGCCACTGGCATCAGTCGCTAGTATTAATGGCAATGAGGGGTCGTACTGTATGAGGACTTGGGGCGAGATTAGTGTCTTTTTGATGTCCTCGTAAGCAATTTTGGCTGCTGGGGACCACTCGAACTTTTTCAGGCTTAACATTTATCGCAATGGCTTTGCTAGGTGCAACAAATTTGGCATGAAGGCGTTATAATATGTGGCTTTTCCCAGGAACAGTTGTAGTTGTTCTGTATTTGCTGGCATGGGTGCCTTCTGGATTGCCTCAATGTGTTCGTTAGATTTGTGTAAGCCGTCCTTGTCGATGATGTGGCCTAAACAAGTGAGGGCTGTGGACACGAAAGCACATTTCTTTTTATTTAAAAGTAGGCCGTATGATTTCAAGCGTTCCATTGTTTCACGTAGTACTCGTAGTAGGCCATTGAAACTGGGTGCGAAGATGATTATATCATCAAAGAAATTATTGATTTAAGGAGTTTAAATGATTAATTTAAATTTAAATGAGTTCAGTCTCCTATTTAATGGGGGAAAATCGTAAAATTAATAAAAACAAAAAAATAATAATAAATAAAGTCACCAATCTTGAAAAACGATGAAGGAACTTGTGAGATGGAAGAAAACTCAAAGGATGTACTCTATTGCAGATGTTGTTGATAGTAGAAATAAAACCAGTCTATTGAGGATGTAGATTAAGTCTTGTGAAGATAATGCTGATAGGGGAAAACGATAATCTTGAAGGAAGTGTTGGTTTTTAAATACAGATGAAATTTTGAAGAGGGTGATCCAAATATTTGTGATAAAATTTATATAAAAAAACGTTTTCGAGAATATTTCTCATCATCAGTTGGATTAAATATTTTTGAATGTTGAAAACAGTTGAAATAAGAATGTAACAATTGATATAAGGTGATGAAGCTAAGTTGGTTGTAATTGTTGGTTATGATTGTTGGCTATTGTATACTAGGGTGATTGTTGTTTAAAAGTAGTGTCCATTTATTGTTTATCTCTATTGATGGCTTGGCTAAATTTTTGTTATTTGTAATGATATTTATTGTTTCTTTAATTAATCTTTTTTATAATTTTCTTCTTTTCCAATGATTTTTGTGTTATTCCAATCTGGTGTGTGGTTTTCTTTGATACAATGATTAACTAAATGGTTGTTTTTGTCTTTGTGGCGAAGTGCTCTTTCATGTTCTTTTAATCTTATTTCTAATTGTCGTTTAGTTTGACCTGTGTAGTTATGTTCACAAATTTTACATGGTATTTGATAAATTATATTTCTAGTGTTCCATTTTTCTTTATTAGTTTGACATATTTCTTTTAAATTGATATTTGTGCTATTATTTTGATTGATTGTTGTTTTTAGGTTGGTGGTGGTTATTAATGTTTTAGTAATGTTATTTGTTATTTTTGGTATGATTTTTATGTTTGGTATTTGTTCTAATATTTTTTTCTGTTTGTGAAAAATTTTATTATTGTATTGTATTGAATATCTTTTTTGTTGTTCTTGTTGAATTGGTATAGTTTTTGTTGTATTGTTTGTAAACGCATCTATTAAAATTTTGTCTATTAAAGTTATTGGATATTTGTTTTTTATTAGGTTCAGTTTAAGTTTTTTTAAATTTGTAGGAATATATTTTGGGGATGTAAGATTTTTTATTCTTTGTAAATATTGTTTAATAGTGCTAATTTTTTGGTGTGTGGGTTGTTGTGATAAGTAATGTGGTATGTTGTTACCTTTTGTTGGTTTTTCATATATCTCAAAATCTAGATTATTTTCATTTTTTATAATGTTTATATCTAAAAATGTGATACGGTTGTTGGTCATGTTGTTGTGTGTAAATTTTAAAGGATGAACATTTTAGAACTAGGACCGAAATTTGCATATAATGCCCCAATAAACCTAACAGATATGATAACCAACATAGAATATATATTACAAAAAGAAGAAGTAAATAATAAAGAACAAATAATCAATCAGAACATAACCACTATAATAAGGAATAATAAAGAAAATCTATATTGGCATAAGGAAATAAAAAAATTTAAAACTTATTTAGAAGATAAAGATCTAATTATAACAAAAGCAGACAAGGGTAAAATAATGGTCACACAAAAGAAAAAAGATTACATTATTAGCATAGAAAAGTTCATAAAAGAAAAGAAAACTTTCAAATTAGAAAATAATGATCAAACAATACAATTCCAAAAAATGTTATCAAAAAAATTAATGAATTAAAAAAAGAAAATATAATTAATGAAGAACAACAAAAACAAATAATTCCAGGAGAAACATCACCAAATTCAATTTATGGAGTGATAAAAATACACAAAGAGTGAAATCCCATAAGAATCATAACATACACCAAAAAATCACCAACTTACAAACTAGCAAAACTTACTTACTTACTTTTCAAACCCGCTTATCCGTTAGGGTCGCGGGGGCAGCAGCCCTATGGAGGATCTCCAGCGATCGCGATCTTCCGCCATCAGGCGCATGTCCTCCCTGGTAATATCCAAGCGACTCGAACCCAGATTCTCCATGTAGTCTAGCCACCTGGTTCTAGGCCGACCCCTTGGTCTCTTACCCACCGGCTTGGAAAATAACAACTGCCTAGGAAGACTAGTTTGCGGCATCCGTATCACGTGGCCATACCAGCGCAACTGAGATCTCTCAATGCGGAGAAGTAGCGGCTCAACACCTAAAGATTCCCTTATTGTGCTGCTGTACACTCTATCTAGTAGGGTAACACCTGCCACACCTCTCAGAAATCTCATTTCGGCCGCTTGTACCCGCGATCGCACTCTTTCGGTCATTACCCAAGCCTCATGACCATAGGTGAGAATGGGGACAAAGATGGATTTGAAGACGGAGAGCTTAGCTTTGTTACTCAGCTCGCGTTTCGTTACCACGGATCGCCACAGTTCACGTCTGACACAGCTTGCTGCACCGATCCGAGCATCCAATTCTTTCTCCTGCCGTCCATCACTCGTGAATGCAATCCCGAGATACTTGAATTTCTCCACCTGTCTCAATGAGGCTCCACTAACATGGAGAGCGCACTGAGCAGGCTGTCTTGAAAGGACCAGAACCTCGGTTTTAGCCACACTGATCTTCATCCCAGCTTCTTCACATTTGGCTGCAAGCCGGTCTAGTGCATGCTGAAGGTTCGTGCGAGAAGACCCAAGGAGGACAAGGTCGTCAGCAAAGAGCAACCTCTCCACCAGGCAGTCGCCCACACAAACACGCTCATCGCCTCGGCTGCCCCTGTCTATCCAGTCCATAAAGATAATGAACAAGATGGGCGACAGTACGCACCCTTGGCGGAGTCCAACACCCACGGTGAACGGTCTTGACTTAATGCCATTTATCCGGACACACATCTCAGAGCTTTCGTACAGAGACATGATAGCAACCAGTAATTGCCCATCCACTCCATACTCTTGCAACACTTGCCAGAGCTTCTCCCGAGGAACCCTGTCATATGCTTTTTCGAGGTCCACAAAGCAAGCGTAGACCTCTTTTGCATACTCCCAGGATTTCTCAAAGATTTGCCTTAGAGCAAAGATGTGATCCGTCGTGCTTCGGCCAGGTCGGAAACCACACTGCTCCCCTGACAGTTTGGAGTCGACTATTTCCCGACTTCTCTTCTCCAGACACTTAGCGTACACTTTCCCAGGAATGCTGAGCAAAGAGATGCCTCGATAGTTGTTGCAATCTCTCTGGTCTCCCTTTTTGAAGATAGGGATCACAATTCCTGTCTGCCATTGCTTAGGGGCCTGTCCAGATATCCAAGCAACCTGACACACTCGAGTCAGCCACAGGATACCATCCTGATTTAAGGCCTTTAACATCTCGGACCGGATTTCATCATCACCTGCAGCTTTGCCAGTCTTCAGGGACTTAATTGCCCATCTGACTTCTGTTTCAGTGATACTACCGTGACTATTCTCCGCTCCAAGGTGCATCTCGTATGTCTCAGTTGTTGTCGTCACCGGATTAAGAAGAGATGCAAAGTATTCCTTCCACCTATGCAATACGCTCTCCTCCGTTTTCAGAAGCCTCCCATCTGAACTCTTAATAGTTTGTGATGAAAGAGACTTCTTTCCACGGAGGCGGCGCACGGTCTGCCAGAACACCTTGTTTGCCGAACCATAGTCTGCCTCCAATTTCTCCCCGAACTTCTCCCAGGTCTTGGCTTTAGCTGTTGATACTGTCTTTGCTGCTGCTTTTCGCGCCTCAGTGTACCGCACTCGGCTCGAAGTTGACTTATTTGCAAGCCATAGCAAATAGGCTTCCTTCTTTGCCTTGACAGCTTCTTGGACTTCACCGTTCCACCACGCAGTCCTTTTCTCACCGCCCTGCGCCACACTCAGCCGCTTACGACCACAGCACAATGCAGCCGAAGTAATCACAGCAGTTTTAAACAACTGCCACTCCTCTTCAACAGTACCACGATCACTGGGAAGTTCTTTGAAACTTGAAGATATGTTATCTGCAAAGGTCTTCCTCACAGCTCTATCCTCCAGTGCCTCCCATTTGATGCGCCAAGTTTGTCTGAACCTAGTATTTCGCTTGGTTGGCATGGATTCAGAGAACCGCAAAGTGCAGACAACAAGGTGGTGATCAGTTGATAGTTCTGCCCCTCTTCTCACACGAGTATCCAACACTGATCGGAATAAGTCAGCTGAAACAATTACAAAATCAATCAGTGACTTCTGGTCCATTGCATCCCTGTACCAGGTATACTTATGGACATCCCTGTGCTGGAAGAAGGTGTTTGTGATGGAAAGTCCATTGTTGCAACAGAGATCCAACAAGCACCTCCCATTCGCATTTAAATCGGGGTCACCATTCCTCCCAATCACGCCTTTCCACGTTTGGTCATCAGCCCCTACGTGTGCATTGAAGTCGCCCATCAGGATGACAGAATCTGCACTCCCTCTCCTGCTAAGAGCAGCATCAACTTCATCTAGAAAAAGTGGGTACTCTGTGACTGCATTCGGAGCATATGCAACGAATAGAGAGAGAGACCGTTTCCCTATCTGAAGTCTCAGGAGACACAGTCTTCCACCTAAGGGGGTCCAATCTGCAACATAATCTGCCAGCCGGGGACTTGTGAGTATCCCCACTCCCGCCTGGGCAGTCATGTTAGGGTCGACACCAGAGTAGAAAAGCTTCCACCCTCCTTCTAAGTCCACAGTTCCAGAACCCGGACGTTTCGTAGAGGTAATACCTATGATATCCAGTCGATACCGTTTGGCTTCCTCCACTAACTCTGATTCCTTTCCTGTCATGGAGAATACATTCCAAGTGCCAATTGACAGCACCCGATCCCGTTGTCGCTTTACCAGTTTCTCCTCCTGGGTAAAGGCATGCGCTGCCCCCGACCGCTTCCCCAAGCGCATAGCGAGTGCCCTGGTGGGGCTTCTCGGAGGCATTGCTCCGAGATAACAGCCGGGAGACTGTCGCTTATTTTTCGAACGAGAGCCTCTGCCTAACTCCCGAACGCGGGTGACTTTAACCTGCGCCACACCCGATGCAGTATGAATTTTCTTATTCGTAGACATCATGAGATATATATTTGTTTGGATACTCTTCGTCTCACTTCTCAACCATGACCTTTCTGGTAAGGGTGACCCTAAAGTAGTTAATTTCTAGTTAATTATTTTAAAAAATTTTTTGATTTTAATTACACAATAAAAAACTCAACACTAGCCAAACAAACATTAGAAAAACTAAAATTAGAAAATAAAGACAAAATTTATACTATAACAGCTATGTATGATATCATCCCAATCATACCAACTCTCAACATCATAAAAAATCAATTAAAAACAAAATTACCTTACACGAAAGTACTAAAAATCATACAATCCATAAATCTATGTTTCACCAATAATCAATTAAAATTTAATGAAAAAATTTATTCACAAATTGAAGGCTTACCCATGGGTAGCCCATTGTCATCAATCCCTTCCAACATCTATTTAAATAACATGGAGCACAATTTACTAAACAAATCACAACACAAACAACACATAAAAATATGGATGAGATATGTAGATGACATCCTAGTCATAATAAACAAACCAATAGAAATATTAATACACCTATTAGAAGAACGATATCCTTTAAAATTTACACACAACAACATGACCAACAACCGTATCACATTTTTAGATATAAACATTATAAAAAATGAAAATAATCTAAATTTTGAGATATATGAAAAACCAACAAAAGGTAACAACATACCACATTACTTATCACAACAACCCACACACCAAAAAATTAGCACTATTAAACAATATTTACAAAGAATAAAAAATCTTACATCCCCAAAATATATTCCTACAAATTTAAAAAAACTTAAACTGAACCTAATAAAAAACAAATATCCAATAACTTTAATAGACAAAATTTTAATAGATGCGTTTACAAACAATACAACAAAAACTATACCAATTCAACAAGAACAACAAAAAAGATATTCAATACAATACAATAATAAAATTTTTCACAAACAGAAAAAAATATTAGAACAAATACCAAACATAAAAATCATACCAAAAATAACAAATAACATTACTAAAACATTAATAACCACCACCAACCTAAAAACAACAATCAATCAAAATAATAGCACAAATATCAATTTAAAAGAAATATGTCAAACTAATAAAGAAAAATGGAACACTAGAAATATAATTTATCAAATACCATGTAAAATTTGTGAACATAACTACACAGGTCAAACTAAACGACAATTAGAAATAAGATTAAAAGAACATGAAAGAGCACTTCGCCACAAAGACAAAAACAACCATTTAGTTAATCATTGTATCAAAGAAAACCACACACCAGATTGGAATAACACAAAATCATTGGAAAAGAAGAAAATTATAAAAAAGATTAATTAAAGAAACAATAAATATCATTACAAATAACAAAAATTTAGCCAAGCCATCAATAGAGATAAACAATAAATGGACACTACTTTTAAACAACAATCACCCTAGTATACAATAGCCAACAATCATAACCAACAATTACAACCAACTTAGCTTCATCACCTTATATCAATTGATACATTCTTATTTCAACTGTTTTCAACATTCAAAAATATTTAATCCAACTGATGATGAGAAATATTCTCGAAAACGTTTTTTTATATAAATTTTATCACAAATATTTGGATCACCCTCTTCAAAATTTCATCTGTATTTAAAAACCAACACTTCCTTCAAGATTATCGTTTTCCCCTATCAACATTATCTTCACAAGACTTCATCTACATCCTCAATAGACTGGTTTTATTTCTACTATCAACAACATCTGCAATAGAGTACATCCTTTGAGTTTTCTTCCATCTCACAAGTTCCTTCATCGTTTTTCAAGATTGGTGACTTTATTTATTATTATTTTTTTTTTTTATTAATTTTACGATTTTCCCCCATTAAATAGGAGACTGAACTCATTTAAATTTAAATTAATCAAAGAAATTATATACATTGGCTGCCCCTTGAAATACTTCTTCCATACGTCGTTGCCATAGAGCGGGAATATTGGCTGCTCCATACACTGCTCTGGTCGGCTTACGAGTCCATGGGTTGGTGTGTTTAGTGTTAACACCTCTCGGAACTTCTCATCTATGGGAAGGTGAGTATATGCGTCCGTAATGTCAAAATGGCTAAACCATGCTGCACCTCTCATTTTATTAAAAATGTCTGTGATTTTTGGTATATCGATGATGATTTGTTTGTTGATTGTTGGTTTGTAGTTGCCTGTGATCCGAAGCGCACCATTCTTCTTCACGATCACATGTGTTGGTGATGCCACTCTGAGAAGTCTACTTTTTCATAGATAAAGTCTCGCAGCTTGGTATCGATTGCCTTGGCGTATTCATCTCGCAGGGCGAGGGTAACATCTCTTGCCTTTGCAAAAATCGGGGTTGCCTCTGGGACCAGAAGAACTTGAGCCGGGGGTCCTTTCAGTTTCCCCGCCGTCGATTGGAAGAGACAAGCAAACTCCTCAAGTAGACTGTCTAGTTCAACTTGCTGATCTCGGGTAAATATACCTTCTTTCTGTTCTTTAATGGCTTTTATTGGTGAGAGTAAACGTTTAAAGCCTATTTCCTTTGCAAAGGTTGCCAACCAATCACGTCCCATCAGTCCAGTAGAATCACCTTCTACTACATAAAGGTTGAGACATTGTGTGGTGTTCTCTACTGACACACGCACATTCGTCTTCCCCAGACAGCGAACCTGGTGACCGGTGTAGCTCTTAAAACGCCGATCTGATTTTTCCAGGTGTATCTTTATTTTCCAAAGCCTGGAGATGCCCATAATTCCACATGACGCACCGGTGTCGACCTCCATCTCGATAGTTTCCCCGTCGATCTTCACCTCGATAACACTCGGGTGGTTCACATGGTGCACTGTTTCTTCATATAATTTGCTGAGGGACTGCACTCTGTCAACTGGCACATCGTTAGCGGTGGAACGCTTCGTGTTCCTGGTTTTGGTCGTGTAATATTTGGCTAGATGCCCAGTTTTTCGACAGGAGAAGCAAGTTGCTGTTTTGTATCGGCATGTATCAACCCAATGTTGACCACCACATCTCCCACATGGTTGCCTTGGAAGAGACTTGCTTCTCGTAGTGGGGCTACTTTCAGACAGGGACTTGGGCTACTCATGGTTTTTTCGTCGAGTCGATGGATTTCGTCTCTGGACTCGACGTGGCACTTGTTTTATGGAGGGTTTTTCATATCCCAAACGATTTGTTGATTCACTGGAGGGCAGGCTGGAAATATTCGTCGCTGCCACTTCTTTGGCTATTGCCCAGGTGGCTTCCAAGTTTTGGGCAATCTCAAATGCAACATCGAATTTTTCCCTGTTGCTTCGCAATGATTTCATCCTTAGCACCAGCTGATCTCAATCCATGGAGGAATTGTTCAATTAACATTCTGTCCAGGAATGTGCCATACGCGCAGTGGGCGGTGCCTTTTACGCAATCGTAGCGCAAATTGGGCTACTGTCTCATGTTCGTCTTGGACGATTGCGCGGAATTTGACACTTTCGACATATTTGCCTTTCGGATTATAAATCGCCTTTCCTTGCAAACACTGTCTGCATGCATCACAATTTCTTCCCATTCAAGCAAACCAAAGCTAAGAAACACATATAAATCCGAACCTGTTTGGTTAGAGGGGATTATTACAGTTGGCTCCCAATTGGTTCAAACTTCGACCATTACAGTTATATTATAAATCGCTTTTTCTTGCAAACACTCACAGCATGCATCACGATTTCTTTCCCTATAAGTTAACCTAAGCTAACAAAAACACACCAATCCAAATCTGGTTATTTTCAGGGGGCAATTAGTTTCTCCTCGAACAGTTACAGGTGGATTATAAATCACTTTTCCTTGCAAACACTTACTCCTTGCATCCCAATTTCTTTACCTTTAATTTAATCTAACTTAACAAACAAATAGAAATCCCCAGCTTTTTGGTTACAGACGCTGATTAGTTCCCCCACGGACATTTATAGGTGGATTATAAATCAACTTTCCTTGTAAATACCCTCTGTATGCATTAAAATATCTATCCCTTTAAGCTATCCTAAGCTAAAAACCGCATATAAATCCCAACCTATTTTAAAGGGGGTGACTATTTTCCCCTGAGGCAACTACAATTGGATTATAAAGAGCCTTTCCCTGCAAACACTCAGTGCATGCATCACAATTTCTTTACTTTTAAGCTAACCTAATCTAAAGAACACATACAAAACCCAACCTGTTTGTTTACAGAGAGCGATTAGTTTCTCCTCAGAAAGTCATAGGTGGATTATAAAAGAACTTTTCTTGCAAAAACTCACTGCATTCATTGCAATTTCTTTTTCTTTAGGCTAACCAAACCTAATCAAAAAATATATATCCCAAACTTTTTGGTTAGAGGGGCCAATTGGTTCCCCCTTGGACCGTTACAGGTGGATTATAAATCGCTTTTTCGTTCAAACTCTCATGGCATGCATCATGATTCTTTCCCTTTAAGCAACCTAATCTAACAAAGACATACCAATCCAAATCTGTTTACTTTCAGGGTGTGATTAGTTCCCCCACGGACAGTTAAAGTTAGATTATGAATCGCCTTTCCTTTCAAACACTCACTGCAGGCATGACGATTTCTTACCCTTTAACTAATCTAAAGAACACATACAAAACCCAATCTTTTCGGTTACAGGGGACGATTATTTCCCCCTCAGACAGTTATAGGTGGTTAATAAATAGCCGCCTCTTGCAAACACTTACTGCATGCACCACAATTTTTCCCTTTAAGCTAAAGTAACCTAACAAACACATAAAAAACCTAACCTGTTTGGTTACAGAGGGCGATTTGTTTTCCCGCAGGAAGTTACAGGGGGATTATAAAGCGCCCTTCCTCACTGCATGTATTAGAATTTCTCTCTATTTAAACTAACCTAATCTAACCAAATCTACAAATCCCATAATGTTTGGTTAGAGGAGCCAATTGGTCCCCGTTTGCACCGTTACAGATGGATTATAAATCGCTTTTTCGTGCAAACTCTTATGTTTGCAAAGAACAATACAAAACAAAATGTGTTTGTTTACAGAGAGCGATTAGTTTCTCCTCAGGCAGTCATAGGTGGATTATAAAACGACTGTTCTTGCAAACACTCACTGCATGCATTACAATTTCTTTTCCGTTAAGCTAACATAAGCTAACAAACACATATCATTCCCAATCTTTTTATTTTCAGGGAGTGAATAGTTCCCCACGGACAGTTTCAGCTGGAATACAGGGTGTTTCAAAATTATATACAATTAATTTAGTGACATATTCTTCAAGTCAAAAGAAGACGAAAATGTTCTATAGCACTTTGTCTGGAAACGATTTATTTACGCGATACAGCCAACTAAACCCGTGGCTCCAAATTACAGGAATTGTTCAAAGTGCCCGCCACCAGCTCGAACGCACGCTTCGGCTCGTTGCATGAGCGACCGTCTGATGTCATGGAAGAGTTCGTCGCCAGCATTACGAACGGTTTGGCATGCATTTTCAATTCGTTGTCGCAGATCCATAATATTAGGAACTTCTGTGCTGTAGACGATCGTTTTCACATGACCCCACAGAAAAAAGTCCAAGGGATTAAGGTCGGGTGATCTTGCAGGCCAGGCTACCGGTCCACCTCGACCTATCCACTGATTCGTGTATGCAGCATTAAGGTGTGCTTGCACAACATGGCTGAAATGTGCTGGAGCGATATCATGCATGAACAACATGTTAGATCTTATCAAAAGAGGAACATCTTCCAGTAATTCTGGCAATGCATTCTGCAGAAACAAAAGATAAGTTCGCCCAGTCAATCGTGGCAGCAACACATAAGGGCCAATTAAGTTATTTCCGACAATTCCACACCAAATGTTCACGGAGAAACGCTCTTGATGCGCTCGAGCTCTGGTAACATGCGGGTTAGCATCTGCCCAATGGTGCTGGTTGTGAGAATTTACGATTCCTGAAGGTTGCTTCGTCCGTGAAAAGTATCTGGCTGAGACAACTAGGGTCTGCAGCATGACGACGTTGTATCCATTGGCAAAATCGTTGTCGGTGTGGATAGTCCATTGGGTTCAGTGCCTGAACCAGTTGCAGATGGTATGGATGCAAAAGCTGACGGTGAAGAATGCGCCAAACAGATGAGTGCGGAATGCGTACCATGGAAGAAATACGACGGGTGCTTGTCTGTGGTTCATCATGTATGATGTCAATTATCACATCCTCCTTATCCTGAGAATGTGCTACAGGCCGCCCTTGTCTTGTTTGACGGCCAAAGGAACCACGCTCCCTCAAATGCCTGTCGACAGATACAAATGTTCGGTTATTTGGCAGACGTCTATTCGGAAAGCGTTCTTGGTAGAGTCTTCTTGCTTCCACAGCATTTCCGTCCGCAATACCATACATTAGGTGCATGTCAGTGTATTCTGCACTGGAATACGTGTACATGACTTTTTTTACGTAAATCGTAATGCGTATGTCAAAGCACGCAAACGTTCTGAAATTTAAATTCCTAGTGGATGTACAGTAGTGAAACTACAGTAATGGAAACAACCGTACACAACTAATGGAACAGCCCTAAAGTAGGTTTAAATGGAACAAACCACTCAACCTAGTGTTTGGTCGAAACGCTGAAACTGCTAAAATATCGTCCGCTAACTACCGTGCTTCCCTACTGTATGATATTGGATTACTCGCAAACAAATCGTTTCCAGACAAAGTGCTATAGAACATTTTCGTCTTCTTTTTACCTGAAGAATATTTCACTAAATTTATTGTACATAATTTTGAAACGCCCTGTATAAATCGCATTACCTTGCAAACACTCCCTGCACGCATCACAATTTCTTTCCCTTTAAACTAACTTAATCTAAAGAAAACATACAAAACAAAACCTATTTGATTACTGAGGGTGTTTATTTCCTTCTCAGGCATTTACAGGTGGATTATAGAGCACCCTTCCTTGCAAACACTCACTGCATGATTCACAACTTTTTCCCTTCAAGCTAAAGTAACCTAACAAACTCATACAACCTCTACCTGTTTGGTTAAAGAGGGCGATTTGTTTTCCCTCAGGCAAATACAGGAGGATTATAAAGCGCCCTTTCTTGCAAAAATTCACTGCATGCATTACAAATTCTTTCTCTTTAAGCTAACCTAATCTAACCAAAATATACAAATCCCAAAATGTTTGGTCAGAGGGGCCAATTTGTTCCCCCTAGGACCGTAACAGATGGATTACAAATCGCTTTTTTGTGCAAACTCTCATGGCATATATACTATTCTTTCCGTTTAAGCTAACCTAAGCTAAAAACACATACCTCTCCCAATCTGTTTACTTTCACATGCGTGATTAGTTCCCCCACGGACAGTTAAAGGTGGATTTTGAAACGCCTTTCCTTGCAAACACTCGCTGCATGCATCTAGATTTTTTCCCTTTAAGCTTACCAAACTAAGAAACACATACAAAACCCAATCCGTTTCTTTACAGAGGGTGATTAATTACCCCTCCGGCAGTTACAGGTGATTATAAAAAATTATTCTTGCTAACACACACTGCATGCTTCAGGATTTCTTTCACTCTAGGCTGACCTAACCTAACAAACACATACCAATCCCAATCTGTTTAATTTCAAGGGGCGATTAGCTAAATCCAATCCTAATCTCTTACTGGTGGATAATAAATCGCATTTTCCTTGCAATCTCTCACGGAATGTAATGAATTTTTTTCCTTTAAGCTAGAGTAACCTAACAAACACATTCAAAACCCAACATGTTTAATTACAGAGGGCGATTGGTTTCCTTCAGGCAATTACAGGGGGGATTATAAAGCGCCTTTCCTCGCAAAAAACCACTGGATGCATTACAATTTCTTGCTGTATAAGCTAACTTGACTTAACCAAAATATACAAATTCCAAACTGTTTGGTTCCCCGTAGGACCATTAGAGGTGGATTATAAATCGCATTTCCTTGCAAATACTCACTGCATGCATTAAATTTTTTCCCTTTAAGGTATCCTAAGCTAACAAAGACGTACCAATCCTAATCTGTTTATTTTCAGGGAGTGATTAGTTCCCCTACGGACAGTTAAAGGTGGATTATGAATCGCAAACACTCACTGCATGCATCACAATTTTTTCTCTTTAAGCTAAAGTATCCTAACAAACATACAAAACCCCAACCCGTTTCGTTGCAGAGGGAGATTAATTTTCTCTCAGGCAGTAACAGGTGGATTATAAAATGAATTTTATAGCAAACACTCACAACATGCATAACAATTCCTTTGCCTTTAAGCTTTCCTAAGCTAACCAACATATACAAATCCCAATCTGTTTATTTTAGTGGGAGATTAGTTTCCTCTTGAACAGCTAAAGGTGGATAAGAAATTGCCTTTTCTTGCAAACACTTACTGCGTGCATCACAATTTCTCTCTTTTCAGCTAAAGTAACCCAACAAACACATACAAAACCCAACCTGTTTTGTTACACCGGGATGATTAATTTTCCCTCAGGCAGTTACAGGTGGATTATAAAGTGCCTGTCTTTGCAAACACTCCATGCATGGCTTAAAATTTCTTTCTCTTTAAACTAACCTAATCTAAAGAACACATACACAACCAACTTTTCGTTTACATAGGGCGATTAGTTTCCCCCCAGTTTCAGGTAGATAATAAATCGCCTTTCCTTGCATACACTAACTGCATGCATTACAACTTTTTCCCTTTAAGCTATAGTAACCTAACAAGCACAAACAAAACCCAACCTATTTCGTCATACAGTGTGATTTAAAAACAGGTGGATTATAAATCGCATTACCTTGGAAACACTCACTGCATGCTTCATAATTTTTTTCCCTTTACGGTATCCTAAGCTAACATACACATACAATTCCCAATCTGTTTATTTTTAGTGGGAGATTAGTTTCCCCTCGAGCTGTTAAAGGTGGATAATAAATCGCCTTTTTTTGCAAACACATACAGCATGCATCAAATTTTTTTCCCTTTAAGCTAAAGTAACCTAACAAACATATGCAAAACCTAATCTGTTTCATTAAAGACTGTGATTAATTTCCCCTCAAGCAGCTACAAGTGGAGTATAAAAATACTTTTCTTACAAACACTCACTGCATGCATTACAATTTCTTTGCCTTTAAGCTGTCCTAACCTAACCAACATATACAAATCCTAACCTGTTTGGTTAGAGGGGCCATTTGGTTACAGGTGCTGATTAGTTCCCCAATGGGGATAATTAAAGGTGGATTATAAATCGCCTTTTCTTGCAAACATTCTCTGTATATATCACAATTTCTATGCCTTTAAGCTAACTTAAGCTAAAAAGCGCATATAAATCCCAACTTATTTGTTTAAAGGCAGCAATTATTTTCCCCTGTGGCAATACAGGCGGATTGTAAATCTCCTTTCTTTGCAAACACTCACTGCAAGCCTCAAAATTTTTCCCTTTAATCTAAAGTAACTTACCAAATACATAGAAAACCTAACTTGTTTGGTTACACAGGGCGATTAGTTTCCTCTTGGACCGTTACAGTTGGATTAGAATCGCTTTTTCTTTCAAACACTCATGGCATGCACCACAGTTACTTAAGCTAACCTAATCTAACAAACATATACCAACCCCAATCTGTTTACTTTCAGGGGGCGTTTAATTTCCCTTCGAAAAGATACAAGTGGATTATAAATCGCATTTCCATGCAAATGCTCACTGCATGCATCAGGATTACTTTCAGTTTAAGCTAACCTAAGCAAACAAACACTTATCAATCCCAATCTCTTTGTTTTCTGTGGGGGATTAGTTTCTCCTCGAACAGTTACAGGTGGATTATAAATCACATTTCATTGCAAACCCTCACTGTATGCATCACAATTACTCTCCTTTGAATTTAACCAAACGTAACAAACAAATGCAACTCCCAAGCCGTTTCGTTACAGGTGCTGATTAGTTCCCAAACAGACAGTTAAAGGTGTATTATAAATCACCTTTCCTTGCAAACACTCTCTGTATGCGACATAATTTCTATCCCTTAAAACGAAGCTAAGCTAAAAACCCTGATATAGCCCAACCTATTTGTTTAAAGGGAAATTATTTTTTCCCGAGGCAATTACAGGTGGATTATAGAGCACCTTTCTTTGCAAACACTCATTACATGCATCACAATTTTTTCCCTTTTAAACTAACTTGATCTAAAGAACACATACAAAACCAAATCTGTTTGTTTACAGAGAGCGATTAGTTTCTACTCAGGCAGTCATAGGTGGATTATAAAACGACGGTTCTTGCAAACACTCACTGCACGCATTACAATTTCTTTTTCTTTAAGCTAACCTAATCTAACCAAAATATACAAATCCCAAAATGTTTGGTCAATTCCCAATTTGTTCCCCCTAGGACCGTAACAGGTGGATTACAAATCGCTTTTGTGTGCAAACTCTCATGGTATATATCACGATTCTTTCCCTTTAAGCTAACCTAAGTTAACAAACACATACCTCTCCCAATCTGTTTACTTTCAGATGAGTGATTAGTTCCTCCACGGACAGTTAAAGGTGGATTTTGAAACGCCTTTCCTTGCGAACAATCACTGCATGCATCTAGATTCTTTCCCTTTAAGCTAACTAAACTAAGAAACACATACAAAACCCAACCCGTTTCTTTACAGAAGGTGATTAATTACCCCTCAGGCAGTTACAGGTGATTATAAAAGACTATTCTTGCAAACACACATTTCTTTTACTCTACGCTGACCTAACCTAACAAATACACACCAATCCCAATCTGCTTAATTTCAAGGGGCGATTAGCTTCCCCGTGAACTGTGACCGGTGGATTATAAATAGCATTTCCTTGCAAACTCTCACGGAATGCATTAAATTTTTTTCCTTTAAGCTAGAGTAACCTAACAAAAACATACAAAACCCAACCTGTTTGGTTACAGAGGGCGAATGGTTTCCCTCAGGCAATTACAGGGGGATTATAAAGCGCCCTTCCTTGCAAAAAGTCACTGGATGGATTACAATTTATTGGTCTATAAGCTAACCTGCCTTAACTAAAATATACAAATTCCAAACTGTTTGGTTATAGCGGCTAATTGGTTCCCCGTTGGACCATTAGATGTGGATTATAAATCGCATTTCCTTGCATACACTCACTGCATGCATTAAATTTTTCCCGTTAAGGTATCCTAAGGTAACAAAGACGTACCAATCCTAATGTGTTTACTTTCAGGGAGTGATTAGTTCCCCTACGGATAGTTAAACGTCGATTATGAATCGCAAACACTCACTGCAGGCATCACAATTTCTTTCTTTTTAAACTAACCTAATCTAAAGAACGCATACAAAACCCAAGCTTTTCGTTTACGGAGGGCTATTAGTTTCCCCTCAGGCTTTTACAGGTGGATAATAAATCGCCTTTTCTTGTAAACACTTAGTGCATGCATGACAATTTTTTAAGCTAAAGTAATCTAACAAACACAAACAAAACCCTACCTGTTTTGTTACAGAGGGCGATTAGTTACAGGTGGATTATAAAACCCTTGGGCAGTAACAGGTGGATTATAAATCCCCTGTCCTTGCAAACACTCACTGCATGCATCACAATTTTTCCATTTAAGCTAAAGTTACCTAACAAAAGGGCCCTAACAAAAACCAACACGCAGTTACAGGTGGATTAACTTCCTCTCAGTCAGTTACAGGTGGATTATAAAAGGACGCTTCTTGCAAACACTCACTGCATGCATTACAATTTCTTTGCTTTTAAGATGTTCAAACCAAATCAATGTATACAAATCCCAATCTGTATTTTCATTTGGCGATGAGTTCCCCCTCGAACAATTACAAGTGGATTATAAATCACCTTTCCTTGCAAGTACTCATTGCATGCACAACAATTTTTCCCCTTGAATTTGCACTAACATCACATGTTTGGTTTGGTGTGGGTTGTTTGGTATTAACGTCCTTTTCAACTACCATGGTCATTTTAGGATGGCGTTATAGGGGCCGCAAATTTTGCCTCGCAAGGGTTTTTAACGTGCAGCCGGCAAACGACTACACGGGACCAACGGCTTTACTTCCCTTCCGAAGGAAGTGCGTGATCTCAGGATATTGCTCCTGAAAAAATCCTCGTCGTCCTCGACCGGGGTCGAACCCGCGTCACCGGGCATCAGAGGCGAGCACGCAACCCCTGAGCAACCGAGGCCGATCACTAACATAACAAACAAATACAAATCCCACGCCTTTTGGTTACAGGCGCTGAAAAGTTCCCACTCAGACAGTTACAGGAGCATAATAAATCGTCTTTTCTTGGAAACACTCGCTGCATGCATCACAATTTTTTCTCTTTAAGCTAAGATAACCTAACAAACCTGCAAAACCCCAACCTGTTTCGTTACAGAGGGAGATTAATTTTCTCTCAGGCAGTTACAGGTGGATTATAAAATGAATTTTATAGCAAAGACTCACTACATGCATAACAATTAATTTGCCTTTAAGCTATCCTAAGCTAACCAACATATACAAATACCAATGTGTTTATTTTCAGTAGGAGATTAGTTTCCTCTTGAACAGCTAAAGGTGGATAATAAATTGCCTTTTCTTGCAAACACTTACTGCATGCATCACAATTTTTCTCTTTTAAGCTAAAGTAACCTAACAAACACATACAAAACCTAACCTGTTTTGTTACATAGGGGTGATTAATTTTCCCTCAGGCAGTTACAGGTGGATTATAAAGTGCCTGTCTTTGCAAACAGTCAATGCATGGCTCAAAATTTCTTTCTCTTTAAACTAACCTAATCTAAAGAACACATACACAACCCAACTTTTCGGTTACATACAGCGATTAGTTTCCACCCAGTTTCAGGAGGATAATAAATCGCCTTTCCTTGCAAACACTTACTGCATGCACCACAACTTTTCCCCTTTAAGCTAAAGTAACCCAACAAGCACATACAAAACCCAACCTGTTTCGTCACACAGTGTGATTAATTTTCCCTCAGGCAGTTACAGGTGGCTTATAAAGTGCCCGTCTTTGTAAACACTCAATGCATAGCTCAAAATTTCTTTCTCTTGGTTACATACAGCGATTAGTTTCCCCCCAGTTTCAGGAGGTTAATAAATCGCCTTTTCTTGCAAACACTCACTGCATGCTTCATAATTTTTTCTTTACATGTATTAGCTAACACACACATATAATTCCCAATCTGTTTATTTTCAGTGGGAGATTAGTTTCCCCTTGAACAGTTAAAGGTGAATAAGAAATCGCTTTTACTTGCAAACACTCACTGCATGCATTACAATTTCTTTGCCTTTAAGCTGTCCTAATCTATCCAACATATACAAATCCCAACCTGTTTGGTTAGAGGGGCCAATTGGTTACAAGTGCTGATTAGTTCCCCAATGGGGATAATTAAAGGTGGATTATAAATCACATTTCCTTGCAAATAATCACTGCATGCAGAACAATTTCTTTCCCTTGAATTTAACCTGACGTACCAAACATATACAAATCACAAGATTTTTGTTACAGGTGCTGATTAGTTCCCCTATGAACAGCTAGAGGTGGATTATAAATCGCCTTTACTTGCAAACACTTATTGCATGTGTCACAATTTTTTCCCTTTAAGCTAAAGTAACCTAACAAACACATAGAAAACCTAATTTGTTTGGTTACAGAGAGCGATTAGTTCCCTCTTGGACCGTTACAGTTAGATTAGAATCGCTTTTTCCTTCAACACTCATGGCATACACCACAGTTATTCTTCCTTTAAGCTAACCTAAGCTAACAAACATATACTAATCCCAATCTGTTTACTTTCAGGGGGCGATTAATTTCCCTTCGAACAGCTACAAGTGGATTATAAATCGCATTTCCATGCAAACATTCACAGCATGCATCAGGATTACTTTCAGTTTAAGCTAACCTAAGCAAACAAACACTTACCAATCCCAATCTGTTTGTTTTCTGTGGGGAATTAGTTTCTCCTCAAACAGTTACAGGTGGATTATACATCACATGTCATTGCAAATCCTCACTGTATGCATCACAATTTCTCTCCCTTGAATTTAACCCAACGTAACAAACAAATATAACTCCCAAGCAGTTTCGTTACAGGTGCTGATTAGTTCCCCCACAGACAGTTAAAGATGTATTATAAATTACCTTTCCTTGCAAACACTCTCTGTATGCGACATAATTTCTATCCCTTTAAACCAAGCTAAGCTAAAAACCCCAGATATATCCTAACCTATTTGTTTAAAGGGGCAATTATTTTTCCCTGAGGAAATTACAGGTGGATTATAGAGCACCTTTCCTTGCTAGCACTCATTACATGCATCACAATTTTTTCCCTTTTAAACTAACTTAATCAAAGGAACACATACAAAACCAAATCTGTTTTGTTTACAGAGAGCGATTAGTCTCCTCAGGCAGTCATAGGTGGATTATAAAACGACGGTTCTTGCAAACACTCACTGCATGCATTACAATTTTTTTCTTTAAGCTATGCTAATCTAACCAAAATATACAAATCCCAAAATGTTTGGTCAGAGGGGCCAATTTGTTCCCCCTAGGACCGTAACAGGTGGATTACAAATCGCTTTTGTGTGCAAACTCTCATGGCATATATCACGATTCTTTCCCTTTAAGCTATCAATGGGTTCCTCTTAAGTAGGTTAGGTTAGGTTAGGTTAGGTAAGGCCGACAAAGGAAACGCTTCCGTTATGCCCAAGCCCCATATGCCTATAAGACCAGTTGTTAATTACACCCCCGCCCCTGCCCATCGCGTTGCTAAGTCCCTCTCCTCATTTCTTTTTAACCTTAAACTATTGCCAATCACCTATAATGTCCAGAATTCCATTACCCTTACTTAATCTCTCTCCTCCTTCCACACTAATGAATACCTTTCCCTCATGTCACTTGACATTACTAACCTATATACTAACATCCCTGTCCCAGAAACCCTCTCTATCCTTGGAAACCTCCTGCTCTCATCCTCCTTTCCCGCTCATGACTACGTCGACCTAAACTCTATCCTCACTGTCATTTCTAACCAGAATTACCTTTCCTTTAGTAATGCCTTCTATTCCCAACCGTCCGGTTTAGGAATGGGGTTCCCATTAAGTAGCTTTCTCTCCGAAGTCTTCCTCCAGAATCTTGAACTCACTTTTGTCTCTCCCCTCCTCTCTAACTCCACCATTATTTCATACTTTCGATACGTTGATGATATCCTAATTATTTTTGATTCCCGTTTTACCTCACCCGTTGACATTGCTAACCTTTTCAACACTCTCTCACCCCACATCCAGCTCACCTTTGAAACCGAATCTAACCGCTCTCTTCCATACCTCGATATCGTCATCATTAATGACCCCTCCAACCACCGCTTTTCCTTCTCTGTCTACCGTAAACCCACCACATCATCTAATTTAATCCATTGTTCCTCTTCACACCCTCCTATCCATAAACAAACCTCCCTCCAACCACCCAAACCTCCCTTCATCGACCGTGCCCTCAAGTTACCCCTGAGTCCTTCTTCCCGAGCCACCGAATTCCGAGCTATACGCGCCCTCGTCTTAAAGAATGGCTACACAACTTCCACCTTCGCCCGGATTCTCCAACGAAGAAAACTTGCCCTCTTCAACCCCAAACCTCCTCACCCATCCCCATCTAAGAATTGGGTGTCCTTGCGATTCATTAGTCCTCATTTTTATCGCCTTTCCGCCCTCCTCTCCTCACTCGGCCTCCAAGTTTCCTACCGCTCATCGACCCCATGCTTTCGCTCTCTTAATTCCCCTATCCAAACAGACACCAACAATTTCTCCCGCTCCGGAGTTTATAGATTAAACTGTGGATTTTCCGATAAATATTATATAGGCCTGTCGACCCGCAATTTCAATAAACGATTCAAAAAACACATGGACTCCTACAAGAAACAAGATAATAATTCACACTACGCGATCCACCTTGCCCGCACGGGACATGCCCCAAAAGAGCAAAGTGAAATTATGACTATTCTCCATCTATGCAACGACCCATTCAAGACCGCTACTCTCGAAGCTATTGACATCTTTAAAGCTAAGATCTCCTCTCCAGATCACCTCCTCAATTGTCAAACCGTTTTTGATATTGATTCAATTTTAAATTCTTTATCCGATATCTTGTAATTTTTCAAATTTGTATATTTACTTTCATTTCCATTTCTTATTGATATCTTAGTTTATGTTAATTCTGAATGAGTCTTCTACTAGGTCCGCGTTTTCAATTTTGTTTCTTTTATGACATCAATTTTTCCTTTATATTTCAAATAATTTTCCTCTCAAGGTTTTTTTTATAATTTCATTGTTAATGGTTCCTTATCCAACCATTCTCCTTTCAATGTCGCCACTGTATAATTTATATTTTTTACGATTTGTTATTTCTTCATCCAATAACGTTCTCATTCTGTACCATATTTTCTGTATATAAAGGCTTATGTCCAGTTGTGTGTATCCTTAATAAAGCCGGGAATAAATGGCAAAACTAGTCGGAAACTTTGTTCTCCCTTTGTTGTGTTGTAAAGTCTCTACCAATTTTACCTTTAAGTTAACCTAAGCTAACAAACACATTCCTCTCCCAATCTGTTTACTTTCAGATGAGTGATTAGTTCCTCCACGGACAGTTAAAGGTGGATTTTGAAACGTCTTTTCTTGCGAACACTCACTGCATGCATCTAGATTCTTTCCCTTTAAGCTAACCAAACTAAGAAACACATACAAAACCCAACCCGTTTCTTTACAGAGGCTGATTAATTACCCCTCAGGCAGTTCAGGTGATTATAAAAGACTATTCTTGCAAACACACATTTCTTTCACTCTACGCTGACCTAACCTAACAAACAGATACCAATCCCAATCTGCTTAATTTCAAGGGACGATGAGCTTCCCCGCGAACTGTGACTGGTGGATTATAAATCGCATTTCCTTTCAAACTCTCACGGAATGCATTAAATTTTTTTCCTTTAAGCTAAAGTAACCTAACAAACACATACAAAACCCAACCTGCTTGGTTACAGAGGGCGATTGGTTTCCCTCAGGCAATTACAGGGGGATTATAAAGCGCCCTTCCTTGCAAAAAGTCACTGGATAGATTACAATTTATTGCTCTATAAGCTAACCTGCCTTAACCAAAATATACAAATTCCAAACTGTTTGGTTATAGCGGCTAATTGGTTCCCCGTTGGACCATTAGATGTGGATTATAAATCGCATTTCCTTGCAAACACTCACTGCATGCATTAAATTTTTTCCCGTTAAGGTAACTTAAGCTGATATAGACATACCAATCCTAATCTGTTTACTTTCAGGGAGTGATTAGTTCCCCTATGGATAGTTAAACGTCGATTATGAATCGCAAACACTCACTGCATGCATCACAATTTATTTCCCTTTAAACTAACCTAATCTAAAGAACGCATACAAATCCCAACCTTTTCGGTTACGGAGGGCAAGATTCGGCTAATACCTATCTCTAACCATAGCCTACAAAGATAAGAAAAAACTGCCTAATAGCTCGCTCCTCTATTGTTGCAATGATGTGAAATTTTGAACAATGATCTTCTCGCTTTGAACCTGGTAGTGCTGATAGTGATCTCTCAACTTTGCTGTGGATGTTGTTTACTACCTTATGCGGATTCCAAAACGATATTTTGCCGGATTTTTGGAGTGTTTACAGCATTTTCATACTGTATTGGAGTGTTTATTGACCGCCGGTCCAAAGAAACAAATTTCAGACCCACGACAAATAACCTTAACTTGAAACAGTCGAACTTCCTTATAACGAACTCATTGGCCACTCTCCAAAAAATTTATTATACGGAAAATTTTTTATACAGAGATATGGTTAATACTCAAGATTTACGTATTTATCTAGGTTGGTTAGGTTAGGTTGTAACCAAATTAAAAATTCGTTATAGGGGAAAAAGCCGTTATATGATTTTCATTATAGAGAGGTTCGACTATATTACAAATAAACTTCAAGACTAATTATAAAGAAAGCAAATCTACCTAGCGCACCTCTGATCTCATTAAATTTACTTTAACATAAATATGTTACTGTCCAAATCTTAATAATGTCATAAATCATTTTTCTAATTTCAAAGAAGCAACTCGGTCGTTCTTTTTTAACTAGAGGCAGAGCTGCAAGTTAACTCTGCATAAGGTGCCTGGTTAAGTGCGGAGAAGGGTGGTGACAACCTATACTGTAAGCTTAAAGCGTGAGCCGCCATTTTGAATCCATGGTCGAAAGTGACAATTGAGTTACTATGTCAAATTCGTCATTATTTTAAAGAAGTTTACTGGTCTGAAGTTATGCAGTTTTAAAATTAGGCCTTTAGTTGTATGCACACGGTCGTTTTTATTAAAGAACTAGAAGAGGTACCCGGCGTTGCCCGGGATAATTACACTTGCACAAACTTTTCCTTTCATTGTTAGTCATGAGATATTGATTGTTGGTCCATGCAGAGCGTTTGTGAATTGCGTGTTGATACCATTGTTGATACCTATTGTACAAACTTTGCCTTGCATTGTTGGTCATGAGATATTTCTCATTAATATGCCTTGCCATAACCATGAATATCGATTTTTTATCGATATTTATTATTTTTCCGAAATCTGAGGTAGACAGTGACCTTCCTCATGCTTTGAAGGTCATGTATGCGAAATTTTATCAAGATCGGAATAAAACTGTAGATTTGTATAAAAAACATACACACAGACCCACAGACCCACAGACGCACAGACCCCCAAACATCCTTCTTTATATACACTACTGTTTATAAAAATCGCAACACCCTGATGGAATAGCCCAATCTGCATTAAATTTGGAGCATTTGCATATCATGGGTCAGAAAAGAAACCATTAGATTTTCAGGTCAATACAATGCGTTTTATTGTCACACTAGCAAAGGTACCCGGCGTTGCCCGGGATAATTACACTTGGATGTAAACAGAACAATCTCAAAAAATTAAATAAAATTTTGCAATTTCTTAAAAATAAACACATGAAAATGCTTAGAATTAATACAGTAAAAATTCTTAATGAAAATTCGAAAAAAATCTTTTTAAAGCCTCACAATGGATGGACCGCTCCAATAATTTCTTACTCAGGTAATCTTACTTCAGATGTACACTTGATGTTGTTGCAATTTCCACTCTTCTCTCGTTGTGTTGAAGCAAAATTTGGCCTTTCATCACTTTGGGTAGTCTAGCGGTTGCCAATTCTTCTATTTACTTGCTTCCCATTTGCTCAATACAGCACGGAGCTAAAGGTTTGCTTTCTCTGTCGTCTTTCCACTCTTTCTCAATAGTCTGCTAACTCTTCATTATCTCCAGCTACTGATCATTTTTAAAGATTTTCAAGAAATTGTTAAGTACTAAGAACTCTCTTTTCTAAGAAAAACCTGAATAACAGGAATTCTATGCATTGTTACAAATTGAAACTTATCCATATTGCATCATCATTTTGAGCTCATTGTTATTGGTGAATTGCGTGTTGAAACCATTGTTGATACCTATTGTTGCACAAACTTTTATTTGCATTGTTGGTCATGAGATATATATTGTTGGTCCGTGCAGAGTGTTTGTGAATTGCGTGTTGATACCATTGTTGCAAAAACTTTGTCTTGCATTGTTGGTCATGCAATATTTCTCATTAATATGCCCTGCCATAACCATGAATATCGATTTTTTATCGATATTTATTATTTTTCCGAAATCTGAGGTAGACAGTGACCTTCCTCATGCTTTGAAGGTCATGTATGCGAAATTTTATCAAGATCGGAATAAAACTGTAGATTTGTATAAAAAACAGACCCACAGACAGACCCACAGACCCACAGACGCACAGACCCACAAACATCCTTCTTTATATATATAGATAGACTAGAAGAGGTACCCGGCGTTGCCCGGGATAATTACACTTGCACAAACTTTTCCTTTCATTGTTAGTCATGAGATATGTATTGTTGGTTCATGCAGTGTGTTTGTGAATTGCGTGCTGATACCATTGTTGATACCTATTGTTGTACCAACTTTGCTTTGCATTGTTGGTCATGAGATATTTCTCATTAATATGCCTTGCCATAACCATGAATATCGATTTTTTATCGATATTTATTATTTTTCCGAAATCTGAGGTAGACAGTGACCTTCCTCATGCTTTAAAGGTCATGTATGCGAAATTTTATCAAGATCGGAATAAAACTGTAGATTTGTATAAAAAACGTACACACAGATCCACAGACCCACCCACAGACAGACCCACAGACAGACCCACAAACATCCTTCTTTATATAGATAGAAGATAAGATAACTAAATTTACCAAAAAAAAGAAAAAAAAGTGCAAATCCAAGAACAAAAGTTATAAAATAAAAAATATATTAAAAAAACTTTTTAAGTACACATTTTTACTTCATAAAGTGCACTAAAAATAAAATTAATATTTGGTACCTTTTATATAGGAATCCATAAATTAAAAATAAAGAAGAAGCTAAACGTGTGGCTGCGCGTTTATTTTTTATGTTGTGACGATATTAAATATATGTCACCACAAAATAAGACGAAGTAGTCTGAATCTGTGTATTTAAATTCCATTCCCACTGATCAAATAATTAATGGAGAAACACTATATAATTCTAATAAGAATAAATATTTTTGTCCCTTTTTTTTCGTCCTATGTTCTTGTGTTGCCATAGAAACATCGCGAGGGGAGACTGCGGTGAACAGAGAAATCTAACTTTGGAATGGGGGGGGGGGGGGGGAGGTAGTAACTGCTCAAATTTTGAAATTCTTAAATTTAATTGGTCAGAGATTCTTTCCTTCGAAAAGAGAGGGAAATTACGGAAGACGAGAAATGGCAGCAGGAATGAACTAATGCATCGAACTCCGCAATCAAAGAACGGTGCAGTTTTATCAATAAGTCGATCGTTACCCATGAGTGGCGATGACTGAAATATGCATGATAAAAATTGTGAACGATATTACACATTCACATTTAGATTCAGCGAGTGAATTCACAGACGAGACAAACTCGCATTTGTGCATAATCGGAATTAATGTTCCCTAACATATCGCAAGCAGGCAATAGTCTATTGGACAAGGTGCAGAAAACTTAAGAGACTGGATGCAACCTCTGTGACCAGGTATTGGCGGGAGTGAACTTCGTTGGACTTCAGCAGGAATACTGTGACAATGAAGGGAGAACCAAAGACGATAAGAAAGGAACAATCTTATCGTCTTTGGGGCAACAATGAGGTAGAAATCAGAACATCATCAGCGGAAACTGTTAGGGCTAGTGCCAGCTACCAAGGAGCATCGATACAGCATCAACTTTAATTGCGTCGTTGAAAAAAGAATGATCCAAAAGTGTGAGTGAACGGCTCATCAAATGTGCAAATAAAGATAAGTACTTGAGGGTTTGCATTAAATTAATAAATGCATCAGAAAAAACGCTGAGATCTCATTGATGAAGTGTGTTACTGCGCAAAACATATTTATTTTTTAAGTATTGTGTACAGTGCGAGGAAAATATCTCTTATAAAATTATGTTAAATGTTAAGAAATACCAAGCGCTCGCTGATATTCCCTATTAGGGGTAGTCCACAAATTACGTCATCCTTTTTCCGAATAATTTTATACCCCTCCTCAGCCGCGTGTCAGCACATGTCATATTTTTGTAAACTCTATCCCTCCTCCCTTTGGTCATATTTTCATCCTGACACAAAAAGGACAATGAAATTCTATTAACCAGGTGTATCAAGGTAATAAATAAAAATAATGCCACCATAAATGGAAAACATTCCATTTATTGAAATATTTACACGTCTTTAATCCATGGTGAGGTAGCCCAAAAATATCCAAATCTTTAATTATTACAGAAGTAATTTTTGAGGTTGCTTCAGGAAAGAACACGTCAGAAATATCATATTCGCTAAGTCACACAAAAATCATCATCATCATCTTGAATAGTAGATGACTGCAAGTCTATCTCTCCTTGTTTGCAGGTAATATTATCTACGACTGCAAGTGCTGTAGTAGGAGCATTCAAATTAGAGGTCTTGCCATGAACTGCTTTGTGCAGTTTCATGCGCTTGACAGAAAAGAAAAAAAGACCACAGATTTGGCAAATACGTTTTTTTTCTGTGGTCTTTGTCTATTTGGCAAAATAGTTTTCCTGCGCATGTGGACAATATGTATCATATTGTCACGTGTCAATGTGAGCAAGAAAGGATAGGTAGGCAATGTTAAGCAAGTAAATTTATTGAAAATAAAATGAATAAGTAAATAAAGTTGATGCAGTGGAATGTAACGAGTAAAAGTCAAAGTTTATCTACACGAGGCACGAACACTAGCATGACGTGGGAGTCACCTCCGACTTTGTCACTAAAAGGAGTTCTAACAGATTGTTAGAATAACTCTTCAAACAAAAAAAATATAAATACCGTCCACAGTCCTGAAGCACGGCGAAGCAGATTCTTCTTGAGTTAATTAATAAATCAAGTGACGCACTAAGCCTTTCGTTCGTCGCACACTTCGCTGGCAGTCAATTTCTCGTTGAGAAAATACTACCGAAGGGACTGCGTCCACTCTTGAGCTAAGGGTGGATATCAATATATGAGGTAAGTGAAGATACAAAAAGATAACCCAGCTCTAAACTTAAATGGCGTGGGATTTAAGTACAAAAGTCACTGTCCGGTTGTTGGTACTGTTATGTTCGGAAAATAAGACACAGTTCAGAGATTAAGAAAGCAAAGTTCACAAATTCACGGTCGGCGAGGTAGGCGCAGAGAGTCGTCTTGTCGAAGCATACGGCTTACGGAGAAGCCAGCGAAGAGGCGGAGTATTCCTCCTGTTCCTTGTTCGAGGTACAGGGCGAAAGAAAACGGAAACACTCCAGCCCAGACGCTGTCAACTCGGTCGGCTCCAGCCGTTTCAGGAAACGCCGTTTCAAGATACGACAATAGTTCGGTTCGTATGTGACAGTGGAAGAAAGTCAAATGTCTAAACACTAGCACACATACCTGACGAGGGAATGGACTCGGCGACTCGTCGTTGTCGTTGCTTTCGCTCCGTCGTTCGCACACGATAATTTTCGCCGCTCGCCTCCTTGCTCGACGCTGTCGTAGGCCAAGGGCGCCAGTAATCGATACAGGCACGAGGCAAGGGTGCTTACGAGGGGTTGCGCTTGTTGTTGGCAAAATTCGATGTCGGCGACCGCTTCGGCGGTTTCTATACGTGGCGGACGTGAAGCTCTGTCTCTCGTCGGTTCATCGTGGCGGAAAATTGCCTGGCGCCGCTGTCGAGAGTTCGCTCGCTGTTGCTGTCGACTTGCCTGATGCTGGCGAAGGCAAAAGTTCGTTCGTCGTCGGCGTCCGTCTCCTTGCTCTGATGGGTTATTAACGAGCCGCTGTTCCTGCCGACGCTTGTAGTCCTTCAGCTCTATCGTCGAGCGAACATGGCAAACGATGTTTTCTTTACGATTCTCTGTCATATTCTGTCGTCGTTTGTCTCTCCCGCTCGCTTTCCTCTGACGTCTTTCACCGTCGGCCAATCCTGATCCAAAACTTCGATCTCTCGGATTGTCGACCAATCGTACTTTTCCCCTATCGTCGTCTCGGAGAACCGAAGGTGAAAACGTCTTCAAGCGACAATGTTTGACACGTGACATGCTCGCTTCCTGATCAGACAAACAAGAGGTCGAGGTTAATGCATCCAGCTGTTGATTGTTGGTGCTATAACGTCCTCTGTGTCGAGCGGTAAACGTCCTGGTAGTGTGGGTCGGGTGTGGGTCCCGGCGGCTCTTTGGGCTTCCTTTTTACATACCTTTTCAGAAATGAACAATGGAAGACATTATTCCGACATGTCCACTTCTTCGGATCGGCCTCGGTGGCTCAGCAGGTTGCGTGATCGCCTCTGATGCCCGAGTACGCGGGTTCGATCCCGGCCGAGGACGACGAGGATTTTTCAGGGGTAAATCCTGAGATCACGCACTTCCTTCGGAAGGGAAGTAAAGCCGTTGGTCCCGTGTAGACGTTTGCCGGCTGCACGTTAAAGAACCCTTGCGAGGCAAAATTTGCGGCCCCTATAACGCCGTCCTGAAATGACCATAGCAGTTGAAAAGGACGTTAATACCAAACAAACCACTCCAAACCACTTCTTCGGAATCGAAAGACGTGCTTTATCTTGAAAGGTCCGGAAATTTTGAATGTAGCTTTTTGCCGATTACTCCCTTGAACGATTTAAGTCGGGACGTTCGCACTAAGACCCAGTCGCCTATCTTCATTGTGAAGGGCATATGTTTCTGGTTGTAGTGGCGTTTGTATCGCCTGTTAGCCTTTCGAATTCTGGATTGGGCTGACTTAAGAATCTGCCGCAGCTTTTCTCCAAACTGTCTGACGCTCGTGTCACACCGGCTACCGGAGTATATGGAGGGCGGAATTTGCATATCCCTTCCCAAGTTGCAGAAGAAGGGACTCATATCTGTGGCCTCCGATATTGAGGAATTAATGGCGATTTCGGTTGAAATCAAAAAGTCCTCCCAGTCGTCCTTATCGTCGTTGAGATAGTTCCTCAGGATCTTGATCACTGTCTGATTCGTCCGCTCCGATTGACCGTCGGACTGCGGATGGAAGGCGCTGGTAATCTGAAGTGTCGTTCCTAATAAGCGGAATATTTCTCGCCACATCGCAGAGGTGAATCGGAGATCTCTATCCCGAAATAATAGCCTTCGGGAAGCCATGTATTTTAAATATTCCGTCGACTAAAACTTAAGCTGTTTCCTCTGCGGTGATCGTAGTACGACATGGGAAGAGCCGCACTCTCTTCATCAGTTTATCGGTAACTGTTAATAGAGCGTCGTTACCCCGCTGAGATTTTGGTAAGGGCAGGACGTAGTCGAGAGTAATTGTATGCCAGCGCCACGGAGGAACCTCTAATGGCTGCAGATCCCTTGGGGGTACTTCTCGAGAAACTTTGTTGTGCTGATAACACTCACACGACGTACTTGCGGACATCACCTGAGAGACGTCGCCAGGTAAACGTGTTGACGAGTTTATCCACAGTCTTTTGGACTCCCAGGTGTCCCCCTATCGGCGTGTCATGGGCGATCTGGATTAGCTTTTGAGTGATCGCTTTCTGAGGGGGTATTATAAGTTTTAGCCCTTCACCTCTCTTACGGAATAAAAGTCCATCTATAACGACGTAAGGAGGCCTAAGGTTGACTAACAAGTTACGTAGCTGTTTATACTTTTTATAGCTCTCCTTAATGTCTATTACGATGCGGTCATTTAATTTCCATTCCGATATGGAGGCACAAGTTCCGTTAGCTGGTGGCTTCGCATCTTTAGGGTGATCACGTCGAAACGGGTGACGACTGCTTTTTGCATTGAACCCCTTAATCTGGTTTAGTACATCTAAGGATATCTCCTGGTCTTGACCTTGGGCTTTTCTACCATCAAGTTCCATCAACTCCATTGCTTGTTGAAGAGTTGATGCACCTTTCGACGCTGATGACAGTCTTTCTGAGTTGCGGAACGTGTTAAAATATAGTCTTATTTTCTCCGCTTCGGAAGTGCTGGTTAACTGAGATGCCAGCTTTCCGAAATATTGATTGAAGAATTTATTATCATTCTTATAGACTGTTTTCTCCAGACCACATTTTAATTGTTTCTCCAATTTGGACATCTTAAACAATCCAATCACTTTTTACTTTGACCGGTGGCACAATAAAAAGTCCTAAAGTTCATAATAAAGATGCTTGAAATAGTGGGTTGGGCGGGTAAAAAAAAATCACTGTCCAGAGTCTTTCTGTCGATTGCCACTTTTTTTTTTTTTTTTTTCAACAATGGCTTAACCACGCTCGCAACCAAAACGATCCGATCTGTCACGTGTCAAAGTGAGCAAGAAAGGATCAGTAGGCAATGTTAAGCAAGTAAATTTATTGAAAATAAAATGAATAATAAATAAAGTTGACGCAGTGGAATGTAACGAGTAAAAGTCAAAGTTTATCTACACGAGGCACAAACTCTAGCATGACGTGGGAATCACCTCCGACGTTGTCACTAAAAGGAGTTCTAACAGATTGTTAGAATAACTCTTCAAACAAAAAATAATATAAATACAGTCCACAGTCCTGAAGCACGGCGAAGCAGATTCTTCTTGAGTTAATTAATAAATCAAGCGACGCACTAAGCCTCTTGAGCTAAGGGTGGATATCAATATATGAGGTAAGTGAAGATACAAAAAGATAACCCAGCTCTAAACTTAAATGGCATGGGATTTAAGTACAAAAGTCACTGTCCGGTTGTTGGTACTGTTATGTTCGGAAAATAAGACAGTTCGGAGATTAAGAAAGCAAAGTTCACAAATTCACGGTCGGCGAGGTAGGCGCAGAGAGTGGTCTTGTCGAAGCATACGGCTTACGGAGAAGCCAGCGAAAAGGCGGAGTATTCCTCGTGTTCCTTGTTCGAGGTACAGGGTGAAAGAAAACGGAAACACTCCAGCCCAGACGCTGTCAACTCGGTCGGCTCCAGCCGTTTCAGGAAACGCCGTTTGAAGATACGAGAATAGTTCGGTCGTATGTGACAGTGGAAGAAAGTCAAATGGCTAAACACTAGTACACGTACCTGACGAGGAAATGGACTCAGCGACTCGTCGTTGTCATTGCTTTCGCTCCGTTGTTCGCACACGATAATGTTGGCCGCTCGCCTGCTTGCTCGACGCTGTTGTAGGTCAAGGGCGCCAGTAATCGATACAAGCACGAGGCAAGGGTGCTTACGAGGGGTTGCGCTTGTTGTTGGCTAAATTCGATGTCGGCGACCGCTTCGGCGGCTTCTATACGTGGCGGACGTGAAGCTCTGTCTCCCGTCGGTTCATCGTGATGGGGAATTGCCTGGCGCCGCTGTCGAGAGCTCGCTCGCTGTTGCTGTCGTCTTGCCTGATGATGGCGACGGCGAAAGTTCGTTCGTAGTCGGCGTCCGTCTCCTTGCTCTGACGGGTTATTAACAAGCCGCTGTTCCTGCAGATGCTTGTAGTCGTTTAGCTCTAACGTCGAGCGAACATGGCAAACGATGTTTTCTTTACGATTCTCTGTCATATTCTGTCGTCGTTTGTCTCTCCCGCTCGCTTTCCTCTGACGTCGTTCACCGTTGGCCAGTCCTGATCCAAAACGTCGATCTCTCGGATTGTCGACCAATCGTACTTTTCCCCTATCGTCGTCTCGGAGAACCAAACGTGAAAACGTCTTCGAGCGACGATGTTTGACACGTGACATGCTCGCCTCCTGATCAGACAAACGAGAGGTCGAGGTTAATGCATCCAGCTGTTGATTGTTGGTGCTATAACGTCCTCTCTGTCGAGCGAAGAATTCGCTGATAAGGGTCTTGCATCTGTGGAGATGAGACTCCGGTTCCCATGTTGGTTCTTTGTAACCAACCCATTTCACCAAAAATTTACGCCATGGCTTTTTGTCCTTGGCGTCTAGTAGTTTCTCTACCCGGTAAACGTCCTGGTAGTGTGGGTCGTGTGTGGGTCCCGGTGGCTTTTCGGGCTTCCTTTTTACATTCTTTTTCAGAAATGAACAATGGAAGACATTATTCCGACATATCCACTTCTTCGGAATCGAAAGACGTGCTGTTACCTTGTTAATGGCCTTGTTTATCTTGAAAGGTCCGCAGAATTTTGAATGTAGCTTTTTGCCGACTATTCCCTTGAACGATTTAAGTCGGGACGTTCGCACTAAGACCCAGTCGCCTATCTTCATGGTGAAGGGCTTATGTTTCCGGTTGTAGTGGCGTTTTTATCGGCTGTTAGCCTTTCGAATTCTGGATTGGGCTGACTTAAGAATCTGCCGCAGCTTTTCTCCAAACTGTCTGACGCTCGTGTCACCCCGGCTACCGGAGTATATGGAGGGCGGAATTTGCACATCCCTTCCCAAGTCGCAGAAGAAGGGACACGTGACACATATGCTAGTATTCTATACTTTTTACATGCAGTTGGGATAATTTTAGGAGACAATTCAAGTGTTACAAACAAATTTGGAAACTCGTCACTGATGAATGGGATTTGCTAGTGGAAGTCTTGTAATCAAACTGGTTTGTTTGTCATTCCAAATAATTTTTAGGTGTCTGATTTTCTCTCTGGTTTGTCAGTTAATACTTCTTAAGAACATTGTTTAACGTTGGATTAAGAGTTAAGAGTTTTGGTTCTCATCTTATGCTTTTATTCGTATACGTTTATATTTACCCCAAAGTGGGTACAGTTATATAAATATAAGGGGGGACATATACTGCCCTGCCAAAAGTATCTGGACCCCCGCTCTACGTGCCATCTATGGAAATGCTGTTGCCATTCGGTCGTCAAACGGTCCAGCAACTGATGGCGATTCGTGACCGGGACATGTGCATCTGTACACGGTACTCCATCACATCCCACAATGCTTCGATTGGGTTCAAGTCTGGACTCTGCGCCGGCTAGAGCAATACCCGGATGTCCGCATGGGCGAACCATGCCTGTTTGAACTAGCAGCATGACATGGAAGAAACAGTTCGATGAGGTAACATAGAATTTCACCATCGCTCCAGGAAGGTGCGTTTCAGAACGTGGGGCATTCAGTCGCATGTCAACACCGGTGATAGGTTCTTCGCCTACTCTACAGAACGTGGCCCACACAATGACCCCACCGCCAGTCCTTCACTGTGGGTACGAGGCACTCTGGATCGTATTTCTCGTTTGGCAGTCTCCAGACTCACACACGACCGTCAGATTGTTGGGTGGTTTTCATCGCTCCACACGACCTTTGCCCAATCGTCACTAGTCCACTGACGATGCTCCGTACACCGTCATAGGCGACAAACAGCATTCACCCTTGAGACGAATGGAATCCTTTTTCCCACTCACCCACATAACTCTATCTCATGGAGGGTACGTTGCACTGTGCGCACTGATGGATCACGGGCTGCGGCCGGTGAGTAGGCGTTTGGGTCCTCTACAAAGGCAGCAGTGATGCCTCACCACCTGCAGGGTGTCTTTGTGATGCCTCACCACCACCCGAGACAGAGCACGTTTGTCTCTCGGCGACAGGAGTGGAGGTCGCCCGGAACGTTTTTCTGTTTTGTTGTTGCACCTGTCTGTTCGAATTTGTGCACAAGATCTTGCACAGTGGAGCGAGGAAGCCCAATCAAAGCGCTGGTTTCGCAAAGTGACTTCCCGCTAATGCGGCACCAACAATCATTCCTCTTTCAAAGTCGGATAAATCTCGGACCTTTGGCATGTTGACTGGTGTTGTCACTGCTGTACCACCTGATGAGTCGTATCTTTAATATGCATACTGTCACGTGTATCCTACAGAGTGAAACCACACGAACATCACGAACATGGGGGTGTCCGGATACTTTTGACAGGGCAGCATATATGTCATTAAATCCATCCATATTTACATATCTAATCACTTGCCTAATTGTTTGTTAACGTAGCTTATTATTGATTGATTAGCAATTTGTTATTTATTATTATTATTATTATTATTATTATTATTATTATTATTATTATT
>JAHWFO010072220.1:2970962-2999645 GCA_023313115.1 Rhysida immarginata
TTATTATTATTATTATTATTATTATTATTATTATTATTATTATTATTATTATTAATGAGGGACCAAGACAAAGTTTGCTTTGCTCTAGGACATTTTGAATTTTCATTTTTTATCAAAATTTTTGATGTATATATGAATCCTGTAAAATTTGTGGAAATTTTTTTTTGAAGTGAATTGAACAAATTCTTCTTCTTCTTATTATTATTATTATTGTTATTTTTATTATATGTGAATAAGATGAATCTTGATTTGTATGGATTTTGTATAATGTTGAATTGTTTTGTCTTTTATTAAAATTAAATTTATATTCTTATTATTATTATTATTATTATTATTATTATTATTTATTAAAAAAATTATTATTATTATCATTGTTGGGGAAGCCAAACTCGGATCAAGTCCGGAAGCCGATCCCAGAGGCGGACCCAAAAGAGGGCCAAAGCCCAAGGGACTCAAATGCGAGGGAGGGAAAGTTATGCACTCGTGGGAGTATTGATGTTTGGGTGTAGGAATTTCCTTACTATGTGACAGGTGTTTAGAATTGTGGCTTTCTGTAAGGTTTTGTATAAGTGTGGGTTTAAATTTAGTGTTGACAGGCTTTTGTGTAGCGAGTGTGGAATAACCCCAGTGGCAGAAAGAACGATAGGAACAATGTGTGCTCTGTTAACTCCCCAAAGGCGTTTTATTTCATGTGCAAGATCCGTATATTTAGTGATTTTGTCAGTGTATGTCTTTTGTAAATTGTGTGTGTTGGGGATGGAGATATCAATTATGTAAGTCACTTTGTTTTGCTTATCTACTAGTATAATGTCTGGTCTGTTATGAGGGATAGTTATGTCAGTGATTATAGCTCTGTCAAAATATAGTTTATGTGTGGTGTTCTTTAAGACAGTGTCGGGGATATATTTATAGTAAGGAGTGTGAATGTCCCTTAGCTTGTGTATCTTAGCTAGATGTTGATGTATGATGTTGGCTACCTGGTTATGTCTGTGTAAATAATCTGTCTGTGTGAGTATTTTGCAACTGGATATGATGTGTTGGATGGTTTCTTCTGCGATATGGCATTTCCTGCAAGACCCGTCAGTCGAATCTTTGATAGTATGTTTTCTGTAGCTTTTAGTGTTAATAACCTGGTCTTGTATGGCAATCATGGTTCCTTCAGTTTCCCCAAAGAGACTCCTTTCACTCAACCAAAAGTTCGACGCTTTTTTGTCGACGTGTGGCTGGTTGAGGTCAGAAGGATGTCTACCGTGGAGTTGCTTTCCGAGCCATGATTGAAGTTTAGTGCATGTTGTAGGAATGTTATGGGTGTTCTGCATGCTGTTCAGATTCAGAGGTGTGTATTTTGTATCAGCCATGCAGACTGCTTTGTGTAATGGTGATGTGTGTTGTTTAGAATAAAAGAATTCTCTGAGTGACTGAGTCTGTTTCTGGTGTAGATCTGTTATGTCAATAAGACCTCTGCCTCCTTCTGAACGAGGCAGGGTGAGTCTTTCAATAGCTGTGTGTGGATGGTGCTTTCTGTGCTTTGTAAGCAGTTTACGTTGTTTATTATTATTATTATTATTATTATTATTATTATTATTATTATTATTATTTTACCTGTCTTGTTACTTTATTATAACAATGACAATGTTTTGTTAAGTTAGTGTTTTACCTGTAATTATATTATTATTTGTTTTATCCATAATCATTGCTCGTTTTGGACTCATTTCTGTTGAGCAATGTATCAAGAACGTACTGAAATAAAGTGATTGAAAGTGAAAAAAAAAATTTAGTATTATTATTTTTATTATTATTATCAATGATGTCTGTAGTACAGTATAGTGAAATTTTTAGTTTTATAGTTACATGTATTTGTTGCAATGTATCATTTTGTCCCATACAAGCCATATATGAGGCTTCGGGATAATTGGTTATAATGTAATTGTTTTTAGTTCTTTGAGTAAAAAAAAATAATTATTATTATAAAATTTAGCACTTCACCTGGAGTAAGATTTAAAGGAAACAGGTTGACCAATACCACTAAAAAATTCTCACGAACAAAGAAATCCATAATAGGAAAGATTATTGTGACTCTATCAAATATTTCTTAATTCTCCGTTTAAAGTGGACGCACGAGCACACACATGCACTTTTAGTGCAATTAAACTTTGTGGAACGTATAGCATTTAAGGGCATTAGTTAATCAGTTTGTTTATTAATTATGTGTTTATAACATTCTCTTATGTATTTGTTCAAAAATTTCTCCATTTACTTCGTTGTTAGAAATTCACTCTCCATCCGTGTCAATTTCTCCCACGATTGACAGGGGATTAAAGAGTGCCCATATGGGCGCAATTAGCATCATATGTTAAGTAGCATGTGATTATAACTTGCTGACATTTTAAATCTTGTAACTTTTAACTGAAATAGATTTAAAACCGAAACACGTATTAAAAATAAAAATCAAGTTTGTCCAACATGGAACAAATCTAAGTAAAATCACAGAGATATTCTCTTTCGTCTGTGGTAAAACCGTCTCTTCTACTCAGGTCATTAATTCCATGTGAAATTGGAGTGGTTGCATCTCAAAATTTTCCCTAATTCAATTATAAATTTAAATTTATTTATGAATTTAAATTAGTTTAAATTGATTAGTGATTACTGTCATTTTGGGCTGAACCCCCAACCACCGCTCGTCACTCTCCGTTATCATTCCGCTATACCCCCCTCCCGCCTTGGACGGGTGACGTAATTTATGGACAACCCCTTACTAAGAAACTAATCCCTACCTCATATTTTGTACCTAGATCCATAATTTAAATTGAATAAAGAATTCATTTGTTTATTAAAAGCGGTGTCTCTCCTGGGTTTTATCTGATTAAGCGCAAGTTAACTTTAAGAGGAATTGGTGGGCACTCTGGGAACAAGTCATTTGTCAGAACAGAGAATGGTGTTTAATTAAAGTACTGTATTTGATATAGGCAACACATTTTAATTAGCCATAATTTTCTCCTTGCAACATAATTTTCTCCTTTGCTCATTTGAAGATGAGCAAACTAAACAAATAAAGAATATTCTATCATTACCAAGCGAGACTCTAAATTTCTTACGAGTATTTGTGCAAAAAGCTTGTGTTCTCCTATGCGTGGCTGAGTATTTCCGGATTCAAAATGGCGACCGGAGCTCACAAAAATGCGAGTTGTCACCATCCCTTCTCCATACTTATCCAAGCACCTTAACTCTGCACATTGTTGCATTTTGGGTCACAATTTGTAGCACTATTGGACAGGCTTTCCTTTATTGTTGTACGCTATGCTCTAACTAACCTCCAATAAGCGCATTTATGTTAGCAAAGATAGCTCTAAATTGTTCTGAGAAATAAGAACCTGTTAATTTGTTTGATCGTTGATTAGGCCTAATTCATTCAGTCAATCACAGCTAAGACTTAAAACGTATGACTAATAACTTATTCATAATATTCTCAAACGTTATGAATATGAAGGCCATTTACTATTACAGAGTGACAATAAATTATGGCAACAGAAATGGACGCGTCCAGGCACGAATATATTAAAGCGCCACCAAATAAATTTTAATTCATTGCAATCACTGCATGTTCTTGGGCAAGTCGTCCGTGTTTCAACTTATTATGAGTTAATTGATGTGCGTTTTGAAATGTCAAGCAAACGCAGTGCAATTTTGGAGCTGTTTCGTCAAGGAAAGCGTCAATGTGAAGTTGTTCCTTTGCTCAATGTTGGCAGAGACGTATCTCCAAAACGGTCAAACGGTTCAAAGAGCTTGGCCATGAAGGCGACCGTCCAGAAGAGGAAGAAAGCGTACCACCAACACGTCCAGGAACCGCAAAGTCATCAAAAAAGCGAGTCCAGCGAAATCCGAGGGTCTCAATGAGACAAATCGCTCGTGACAACAACCGCGAATCGGTGCGGAAAATGGCAACACAGGAACTCAAACTCAAGCCCTACAAGCTCCAAAAAGTCCAGCTCCTCACAGACGAAAACAAGCACTTAAGTCGGGCCGCAGGTAAGAAATGGAAGCGCATCCTCTTCACAGACGAGAAGTTCTTCATTGTGGAACAGGCACACGATCACCAAAACGGCAGAATGTGGTCTGCAGAGGCACCCGGCACCCGGTGTTGCCAAGTTAGGGATTTTATCCCTAGATCTAGGTAAATCTGTGCAACTTTAGGGAATTTTTTTTGAATCTAGGGATCTAGGGAAAAATCTAGGGAAAAATGTTTTGAATAGACATTTTTAGTTTTTGAAAAAAAAAAACATTACAGAAGCATTTAAGAATCAATTAGAAGCTGATGGTCTGCAATTAGAAAATATTGTAGGTGTTGGTGCAGACAATGCGAATGTAATGATGGGTGTAAAGATGTATATGCTGTTAACGAAATGTTTCAAAGTGATCATGTTGATACCTTGAAATTGTTTGCAAATCTTCTGCAGTTATTTAAAAAAATTATTGGCAAGAATTGTTGTGCCTTAGCAATTAGGTAGGGTGATCGAAGCTGCTTTCATAGCGTACAATTTTGAACAACATGTAATGCACATAGCTGGAATAGATTTTGGGTACGAGTTCATCATTCTTTGTCACAGTTTGATTGATAATGGGTTACTTGAAGAAGTAAATGATGTTTAAATTCAGATGCAAAGAATTTTTGATAGTTTTATGTAAATATATTCAAAAATATTTGCCAGAGAACCTGTCTCTGCTACAAAAGCTTAGAATCCTCTCTCCATCTATTGCCATCTCACAACATAAAGAATCTATTTACGAGTTTGCAAAGCGTTTTGGATTTCCATCTGGCAAAATGGATGACCTTCAATCTCAGTGGCAAAACATCAGCAATAAATGCTGGATCAATATGTCTGATATAGAAAAATTTTGGTTTGAAGTTGCTGATGATACTGATGCTGCTGGAAATGTAAGGTTTCATGACATTGCTATGTTAGCTAAAAAGGGTCTCTGTTTGCCAGTTTCAAATGCCACAATGGAACGAGTATTTTCCCAGCATAATGTCATAAAGAATAAATTAAGAAACCGCTTAAGCCTTGACATGTCTGAAGCGATACTCTTCATCCGTTACGATCTGCGAAAAAATGGCTTAATTGTGTGAATTTCCAACCCTCAGCACAAATGTACACAAAATTTAATCAATCAATGTATGACCATTTAACAAAAAATGAAGATGATGATTGTAAGTTTGATAGCAGAAACCTTATAATTTTCAAAATAATGTTTAACATTTTGTATCATGATTTATTTCCAAATAAATATCTTTAATAGCAGAAGTTGTTTTTTTTCTTTGACTTCTCTTTGCACGAAACCTGGGGAATTTTTCAGGGATAAATAGGAAAGATCTGGGGAAATTTAGGAAATTTTTTGTCGCTATTTAGGGATGGCGCTCGTGTCAGACTTGGCAATACTGCCGGCACCTCTGCAGTCATCGAACGTCGCCAAAATCCGCAGTCCGTGATGGTCTAGGGCGGAATTTGCGCCAGTGGCAAGACACCCCTCGTTTTCGTGGACCAAGGAGTCAAAATCAATCAACAAGTCACCGTCATGACATTCTCGAGGCTGTGGTACTTCCTTGGGCTCCGCAGCATTTCGGCAATGCGGATTGGACCTTTCAACAAGACTCTGCACCAGCTCACAGAGCGAAAATCACGAGGAGTGGTGCAAGAGCCATTTTCCGGATTTCATCACGTCTCAGCAGTGGCCGCCCTACCCACCGGCTCTCAATCCGATGGATTACAGCGTATGGTCGATCTTGGAAGCCAGGACCTGTGCTAAACGCCGCAACAATTTGGAGTCGCTGAAGAAGTCCCTGCGTCAAGAATGGGATCGATTGTCGCCCAACGACTTGCCTCCCATTGCTGAAAATTTCAAGACAGGTTTGGGGTTCTGTATTGCCGCCAAAAAAGCCCACTTCGAAACCGAATGAACATGTTATTACCAAGGGACCATGTTCTATTTATTAGTTGTCAGTTGCTTTACTTTTCGTTTTTTGGATTAAAAAATTTGTACACAATGAGTTGCCATAATTTATTGTCACCCTATATTGTGAAGGCCTTTTACAAGTTTTAATATATATTATATGTCATTCTAATTCTGTATAATCAATATTATATATCGCATCTCAATATCTAAATAAGTTCGTTTTTTCGGCTTCGGTTTCGGTTTTTCGGCCGAAGGAAGTTAATAGCCGAAATTTCGGTTTCGGATTCGGCCGAAAGGTAATATACGCTTTCGGTCGGACACTACTTCAGATGCGTATGTGCAGAAGTGCCAATTTTGTTCTTACAAAAATTGCTTTGTGTTTTAATATACAGGATAGTTAGTTTATTAGGCTAAATGTCTAATTTATCAGTGGGTGACCACATTACTACCTTTTCCTTTATACTTATAGGAAAGGTTATTATAGTTCAGAGTATGCGATAATCATTAACAACTTATTAAAAATATATTTATAAATGTATAATATTTAGAGAAGAAATTATAAAAAATTAAAACAATGTTTTTATAGAGAAATGAATTTTATTGCAAACATTTTTATCTCACAACTTTTATGTAAAACTTAAGTTATTTTTATACAAATCTTATTATTTACAAGTAATTGTAGATGAATAAATGTCTATATCAATTTAAATGGAGGTATATCATATCCAAAAATTTTCATACAAGCAAAGATATCCCAATGTAAAAACGTTATGATTATAAGTCTTAAATTGTATAACACGGGAAGAAAACAAATTTTCTATTCAATTCATTAATGTTTAAATTAGTAACTATTATTAATATTAAAATAAAATATTTTTATAATATAATGGAGTACTATTTCGATGAAATATTTGTTATGTATTTATTTACAAGAATATCATCTGATTCTTATCCATATGGCAATCTTAATTTCCAAATCAAATAAGATTAAAAACCCTCCCAAATTTTTAACAGGTGAAAATTTTTATAGGAGTTAAATTGAAATTTTCATAGTCATCGATTCAGTACGCCACCAGGGTTAAATTTTGGTTTTCCTTTAACTACCTTAATATCGAATTTTATATTTAATTTTAAAATTGGCCTTTTTTAATCATGTCACATTCCATTCTCTAATTTATAACTGAATGTGCTGCAGATGTTCTAAACAAGAATCTTAATACTTGCTTTTCCTAAAACACCGAATAAATTCAACGTACATGTATTAAGCAAAAAATTTAGAAACCGTAATACGTGAAACGTGCTGATTTAATGTCTTCTTATCAATCTGCACAAATTTAAAAGTTTAATAATATTTTATGGTTAATAAAGAAAATCTTTGAATGACTGACACAAGTTAACTAAACGAGACCTTTTCACCCCAATCAATACCAACCACTGCAGTTTAACATTATTTATGAATAAATAAAAGTTTTTGAAGCGAACTTGCGTATTACCGAGTTAAGTTTCTAATGTGGAAATAAAAACTTTTTACATCCAAAAGGGAAATTATATAAGAAAAAGTTCGAGAGAGTGCTATTTTTTGACGCCATAAAAATGTCAATGTTTTAACTGAAATATTATTTATAATCTTAAAGCTAAAATATAAAAAGGGCATGCAATGATGATGATTTGCATAGTGCTAATTTGAATTGTGATATAGCAAATTCTATTAGGGTTACATTTGGAATTGTGATACAGCGAAATTGTACATTAGGATATAATGAGTGCGGAATCATTAAATTTTATTTATTTAATTCTGCACGCATTTTTTGTAACATGTACTATAGGAGTAGATTATGGATTCAAAATTTATTATATTATTCACGCTTTCTTGCCTATCCTATATAAAGCATCTGGTATTGCCCATAAGTAAGCAAGCCTTATGGAGCTATAGAAATGTGTGAACTCTTCGACTACATTTCAAGACACCGTATAGCAGTATTTAATAACGGATATGAAAGGTCTATTTTTAATATACATATAAAACAGAAATAAAAACAAACAATAGCTTGCAATTATTTATAGAAATTTTAAGATCAATTAAGTTCGAAACATCTTTAATCGCGTTACGAAAAGAGAATTACAACTATCAATGCAATCTATTTAATAGCGTATAGCACATAAGTGAGATATAAACAAGCAATATTTAAAATATAATTTTGGTCTTAAATACTGAGAAAATAAATAATAGCTTTCCCGCCTTCTAAAACCAACATTCTATCATGAGTCCTTATTCTACTCCTATGTTTTAAATAAGAAATTTAAAAGCATCAAATGAATTTTAAAGTAGGAGTTTATCTTTTTTTCCATTTTATATACGAATTAAAGATTTTTTCTTTCAAAATAGATCGTCGATGTTTTATGCATATAAATACATTTAATTATGTTTATGCATATTGGATCCCAAGAAAAAATGAAAAAATATTAGGCGGTTTCTAAGGAAGGTAACTGCGACAAAAGTTTCAGTTTATTGCTGATGGGAAGCACGGAAACTGCAAAAATTAAGAATTTAAAAAATTCACAATACGCACCAGTACTTCGCATTTTTTCTTTGAAACCGTACAACGAAAACCTCAATTTCTTTAAAAATCAGTCCCGTGTTGCATTTCAGTTTTATGTAAAGATTTTATCGACAGTTTCTTTTATAGTTTCGTTTCAAATTAGGTATGTAAATTTAACTTAAAAATAAATATAAATGAAGATGTGAGTAGAGGATGAAAAAGTGACAGGGAAGTGGGTTCCTTTGGCTTTTTCTTCACCCAATTTTCAAGCATTTTGTATGAAATCTCTCATGAACGAATAATTGTTTGAAACATTAAGTTAAGACAGTTTTTCAAATATGCATCCTAATTATTGTAAGTCAAATAAAAAGGTCTTTTCCTAATCAAAGTGTAATAGTTATGATTAATTTAGTTAAATGATAATTAATAATAAATGACGGAAAACAGCAAGGAGAACAGGAACAACATTCATTCATCGGATCAGGATCCAATTCTTAATACACACAGTAAGATTTAATAGAATAAGTCTTGATTAATAATGATAAACAGTATTTTATTATTTGTTCTGGTTTAGAAATTAACAGTTAAAAATATAATTTTCAGATGCTCAATATCGATTATATAGGATTTCTTTTGATCACAATCGTCCTATTCCATTGAGAATCAAAAATTTTCGTAGACGGCGACAAAGATAAATGTATTCTTTTATTTATTAATATATATTTTTTGAATGATTGGATCAGACGCATAGATTCGTAGAAAAAGTATATTATCTGCAAACTTCCTTAGAAACTTTATTGCACTTCAATATTTCTCTAAAATAATTGTTTCCTACAGAACATTATGCATTCAAAAGTAGTTTAACCCGTGTGGAAAATCGTTATTATTATTGTTTTCTTTTTCAAAAAGAACCAAATTTCAATTTCAAACACACAAAAACGAATGCGAGTGTGTTTTTTTTGTTTTTTTTTTAAAGCAAATAAAAATTCATTTATCTTAAGTTTCATTCAATTCCATTAACAACATATATTTAGACATTAAACACATTTAAATAACTTGCGAAATTATTTAATTTTAAAAATATCCATCACTGAAATTAAGCTGATATCAGATGAAAGTTTTTTTTCTATTGTTGTACATGATTGATCGTAGCACCTGGGTGTTTTCGAAAAGAATCGACGACGAACTTCATCGAAAACTAGAATACAAGAATCCTTTTCTTCTTTGCTTCAATCAGATCATCAGTTCGGAATCGTTTTCCTAAAATATAAGATATGTCAAAATGAATCTTTTAAAGCAGCTTCTACTTTACTTCAAAAAGTTCCCGGAATCGGCACTTGGCGTTTGAAATAATAATCATGAAAAATTTATAGTATCAAACTGGGACCGCCTATAACGTCACAATATGCCTCGAGTCATTTTCTCGTTTACTGTCCAACAGTGCGTGAATTTGTGAGGTGCCTATGTTATATTGGCTAGAAGGGGCCCCTTCCAGCCACTATACCTGTGTTAACATCACAGTTCAAAATACGCGCCATTCATGTTTTGTTTGGGGACGTTCAAGAAATACGTCACGCTCTTAAGGGGGGGGGGGGCGTCTAAAAGTGTGACACAGCGTGACATGGGGGCAGGGGGACTTTACATCAAACACCTTCAAAAATTCTATTTTTTTCATATTGAAATTATTTTATTTTATTATTTTCCTTTCAAGTGGAAAATGAGATGTTATTCTGACCCTATTGTGAAACTATCGTTGGAAAGCTCATTATTGTTCTCCACAAAGAAGTTTGTTTCTTTAAGAAAACCCCCTAAGATTTATATTGTCCCAGCGTTAAAGGCCAGCTAACAGAAAGATGCTGCATATATGTAGACTATCATGCTTGGGTCCAAGCTAAATAACATGAAGCAAAATGCAAGGAGAAAAGAGACGCTACCGTTTTTAATTTTCTTAGTGGCACAGTACAGGGGATTCGCAAAAGAATATATCAAATTTGAAAGGCTGTATCTCGGCAACGAAACGACTTATATCGCCACTCTAGTTATCATTGTGAGGGGACATTCTGAAGTTTTGCTTCATTGTTAAGTGATGTTGTTAAGTGCTTGAACTCGATAAAATTAACTCGGTGACATAATACAGGCTGATTCAAAATGATGTACGGCATTTCAAAATTTTGCTATGCATTTATTTTATAACAAACTAACCAGATCGGGTTTAAAATACATGAAAACTTTAATATTTTTATCCTTCCCGCAATTGGAGGCTGTGGTGGCGCTAGTGCCATGATAAAAGTAAAGATGGCGGCTGTGAATGATAACCTGTGAATGAACAACAATGTGCTGCAGAAATGGCCGCCAAGGTCACCGGATATCATACCGTGTGACTTTTTTCTGTGGGGATTTGTGAAAGACGCAGTGTACGTGCCACCGCTTGCGGACAACTTGGATGACCTGAAAACACGGATCCGTAATGCTCTCGGACTAGTAACAGCAGACATGCTGAAAGGAGTTTCGGATGAGATTGACTATCGTTTTGACATTGTCCGGGGAGTCACATAGACCTAAAATCAACAAGAAATTAAGCCTCCCGAGGAAGGTACAGGAAAGTTGGCTGAAGCTCTGAGTTCATCTTTTTTTATCCCTTCATCTATACTTTTTAACCCCCATTTTCTTTTATCAAAAAATTTATTTTCTCGAACTCAGTATTTAGAAAATATAAAAGAACCCTATATTCTTTCCTCTCTCATCATTTTCGTTCTAATGATATATCACACGCCAAATGTTGCCATAGTTCTAAAAACCAAGTGACTGCCATTCCTCCCCCCCCCCCCTCAACTTCGACCCCACTGAGACTGTCACCTCATTTAGGGACGTCATTGAGAAGAACCAATGAGGTGACATTGGATAAAGTAGAGAGAAGCGAGAGAAATAAAAAGAAGAAAAATCCGACCCCCGCTAAAAGGAATAGAACAAGCGAAAAGGTGAACGATCAGCGGGAGCTGCGATTCGCCAGAAAAAGAAGAAATAAGAAAAGAGGAAATGAGAGATATTTGCCACGGGGCAGAAGGTTCGAGACTCGGAACGGGGAAGGTCGAAGTGGACTGGAGAGGAATCTACGTGAGAAGAGAGGCACGAAGATATGTGGCTATGGGCAGCAAAGTAACCGGGATGCTGAAGAAAGCATTGTAGCTGACGGCGGTAGTCTGATCCGACCGAAGAGAGCGTCCACGAAGGGCGACGAGCTGAAGGCCGCGAGAGACGAGAAACGTGCGTACGCGAAGCGCAAGGGTCGTTTCATTCACCCGTCCAGGAAACGTGGATCCGAGACGAGGCAACGGAGGAGGTATCCCGCCGAGACGAGACGTTGTAAGAGGGAAACCAGCACTAAGCCCAGGATTAGGAATAGTCGAGCTGGTTACCCGCCAGCCACTAAAGGAAATTCCTTCCCGCCAAGTAAGCCATTTTATGTACTTTCTAAAAGGCCCGAAGATAGTATTGGTGTAAACAATATTAAATGCAAAAGTGACTTTCATGGAAGCCAGGAATTGTTAATTAGAAACGGTGCCTATGACGTTGATAATGAATTATTCATGCATTTAAATGAAAGCCCATTAGACTCAGACTTTGCATTTACCGGCGCCCCAGTATTAAATGGAAATGAACTAAATTTAGTGCCCGAGCCGAATATTTGTGATAGAGACTCTACCTATAATCGAGGGGACCAAAGCGTTAATTTAGAGGAAAACCTTCAGGTGATTGAGGGTCCGAGTCCTGTGATAGCGACGGCCAGAGATACTTTAAACGACATACATGTGTCCAGTGCCAGGCTAGCCACGACGGACGAAGAACTTGAAGTATTCCGACGTTTGGCCGAGAATTCAACTTCTACAGAATTACATACATCGCTCTCGTGAGAGAGGAGCGGACTTGCTGTTGGATTTGTGCCTACCCGGATGGCCAAAGCGTGTAGGTGTCGGAAGTTAGCTTCCGACCAGCGAAAGCTGTGGGCCAAGTTCATGTTGCCTCATTTGAGGTGTTTTCAGTTTTTTATGTTAGGTGTAGCATAATGCCACCTGAAGATCTTAACACCGTGGAGGCAATACCATCTGCCTCTCCACTTCAAAAGTGGGAGAGAGAGGAGCAGTGTCGCACCTGCAGCGAGCCTTTAGCGTTCGATAGTGTTGACGGGGCTCTAGTCGGCCTACCGCGCTCGGTAGGCAGCGTTGCGTCATTTGGTAGTAATTCTTTATTGGCGTTTATTGTGATTGTGCACTAGAAGTTCCGTCTAAAGAAACTGAATATAATTAGACTAATGTATATTTCTTTCACTCTATTCGTAGCCCTCACCTACAAGAAGCTTAAGCTACACAGGACGCCGTGCGCTTTTGCTACGGTTGTCACAAGCATCAAATTCATCCCACGCCTTCATCTGCAGGCAACGGATTTCCGATCGTCTTCCCAACGAAGGTTCCACATTTGATGACGGCGAGAACATCAGTGCGGATTTGGAAGACTAGGAGAGGAAACCGCTCAGGCCCAGGAGAAGTCAATTATTACTGATGTTAAATTGTAGACGAGCTGAGATTTAAAATTCGCATTAATCTATTTAATGAAAGCCAATTAATTTAGATATCAAGAATGCTATTGATATTTATTTAAATTGTTAAAAAGAAATTGAAAAGCTTTTATATTGAAACCTGATGAATTTCAGTCAATTACACGAATTCCTTTAATTAAAAGAATTTAGTTTCAACGTTCTTTCTCTCCCGCCCTAATTTCTTCCTGCACGATTTAATCGCACTCTGCTAATAGATTTAGTTGTGACAGGGACTATTTGGTCCAAACTTCATAGGAATGTAGATTTTGCCTAGAGGAATAAGCTAAGTTTCCATGCATGCATTTTTGACGCATTTATAACTGCGTCTCGACGCAGAAAGCAAATGTGCATCTGGACGCACCTAGACGCACATTGCAACAGATGTTGATGCATTTAATTCGAACGCAAGTATCAGTTTCCATGCATGCATGAAGTCTACGCAGAAAGTTCAACTGCGCATGCGTCATGAGTTTATGTTTTGCAATTTTTCTCGTTAGAGGGAGAAGCTTCTCTCTAACGATCATGGCCACCACCTTGGTGTTTTTCGGGAGAGATGGTGCGTGACCACCGAGAGAGAAGGCCTCCGCAATGAAACTGGATACATTGTTACATCATCATAGATAGTGCAAATTCAGGGCTTATTATTGGTAGAAATGCGAATAACAATGCACTATCTATGTGATGCAACAATGTATTCAGTTTCATTGCGGAGGCCTATCTTCAGTCCGTATCTGAATTTCGAAGCGTTATTAGGGCTTTGCAGAGGTGCTATTTGTATTTTAGTTCTGGTTAGTTTTGGTTGTATACGATTTTTTTTGTTCTAATAAAAATCTTTTTATATCTAAATTTCAATTCATTTGTTTTTTTCCAATATATCTTTACACTTTTAATTCATCTTTACACAAATGTGAATAGTACAATGGAAATATTGGCAATTTCATTTATTTTATTTTCATGTAATTTCGGTAATTCTTTGGTCATTTTATATCGTTATTGTCTTTTATGTTTACATTGTTTTCATTTCATTTTAAATAAAATAACTGATTTCCACATTCTTTTAAAAGGTACACTCTTGAAAATTTATATTTTGCAATAGCGTATCTAGGAAATACACGACCTTTCGCGTTTGTTTAGAGGGCGCGCCCGCTGGAAGGTTAACAAAGCAAGTGCGCTTGCGCAAAACAATCATATGATCTAGAAAGATTTGAGACGCACTTACAAGTGCGTCAAGAAGTAGAAAGCCTATCTACTTCACTTTTCTGCGTCCAGACGCATGAACTCCAGACGCACATCAACCAAGATTCGGAGACGCAGATATATGTTTCCATGACAAGTGCGTCAAGACGCACCAATTTATGCGTCTAGACGCAGAGACGCAGTTAAAAACGCATGTATGGAAACTAAGCTTTATGCATATCGAATTTTACTCCTTTACATACCTAACTACCACATAGATCATTTGGTCCCCTCTAACTCCCATCCCCGTAATTCCGACCCCAGTGGGCCAATCAAAAGCAAACTAAATAGTGAGGGTACCCATGCCCATAGTAAGCTACATTGCGAATTTCAACCTACTTCAAAAAATGCAGAAATTATGAAGGGGACGGATGGGCATTGTGAAAAAAATATAGGAAATGTAGCGGAAGCCCTGAGATCATCTATTTTTACCCTTTTATCTTACTTTTTAACCCCCGACCTCAATTTTTTAAATCGAGAAATTGATTTTCTCGAAACACTTTTTGCGAAACGTTCATGATTTTCACTGAAAGTCACCCACATAGGTGGATTTATACTTTCGTGCACACTTTTTTGCCAAACTTTCAACATTTGCACCGACATGCACCCACATAGGTGTGTTTACACTTTCATGCACACTTTTGGCAAATGTAGTATTTAGAAAGTGTAAAAAGAGCTCTATCTTCTTTCGTTTCTCATTTTCGTTCGAATGATATATGACATGCCATATATTGCCATAGTTCTAAAGACTAAGTAACTGCCACCCCCATAATTCCGACCCTATTGGGACAATTTGGCCCAAACTTCATAGTAATGTTGATCTTGTTTAGCGGAATCTGCCTACCGAATTTCACTCCTTTTGCGTAGACCTTTTGGTCCCCTTTAATTTCCGCCCCGGAGACTCGGATCCCAGTGGGCCAATCAAAACCAAATTAAAAAGTGAAGGTGCACATGCCCATAGTAAGCTACGTTCCGAATTTCAACCTTCTACCTCAAAAAATGCGGAAATTATGAAGGGGACGGACGGACATTGTGAAAACAATAAGTAGCTCCGTTCTTCCGCTACTTAATAAATATTTGAGTTTTTCTGCATTTTAAACCCGGTCTGGTTGGTTTGTGTTATAAAATAAATGCATAGTAAAATTTTGAAATGCCTTACATCATTTTGAATCACCCTGTAGAACCAATCCTGCAAAAAGATGGAATATCCTACATTGGTTTCGTCAGTTAACTGAAAAAGGGTGCCATTGCAAAAACAAAAATCTTGGAAAGACACGAGTGTAGGAAAAGAATGTCCAATGCATTCAGCAAACGTTCACTGGCAGTTCCAAGGAAATCGACTCGCCGAGCCAGCTGGGAAATCCAAATGCCTCTTACGACCTTATGGAAAGTGTTGACAGAGCAGTTGGTTATGAAACCTTACAGATTACAGCTAGTGCTTGCTCTATATTGTACATCGTTCGAGCTTGTCGTGACGTCACATTGAATATTTGTGACCATGTGGATAACCAAAATAAATTTCAGATTATATCATTTAGAAAGATGTATTTATGAATTGTGTAGTTTGGTAATATAGCTTTCAAAGTTGGTATATTTTTTGTGAACAGTTTGTATATATCGCTTTTTAATTTCAGTGCAAGATTTATTTGGCCATAATCTGAAGAATACCCATATTAAAAAAACACCCTTTTAAATACGAAGATGTCCAGAAAGTAAGGTTGCAATGGATAATATTCTTTCAAAATATATTTATTTGACAAAATGTCCACTACAACCTATTTAAGTGATACAGGGGCTATTTTTCGACGACATTGCTGCCATCGTCCAAACACTTGTTAAGTCTAAGCACTAGCTTCTCTATCCCGCAGTCATGATATTCTGGCGTCTGATGCTGGAACCACATTTTAACCTCGTGCTTGATCTCTTCATCGTCGTGGAAGCGTTGTGCAGCAAGATTTTTCTCAGGTTAAGAAAAAAGTGCAGAAGTTCATCAGAGATCACCGAAGAACTACTGCTCCGGTGTTTGTCATGAACATCGGTCCTGCTTCTAGAGAATTCACTACACCACTTTGTTACCTGTTGTTGACTCGTAATGTTTCCATAAATTAGAACAAGTGCTTTGTGAATATCCTCTAGGCGCTTACCTTGGGCTTGGGAAAAAAGGTATGACGGCAGCCCACTTCACATTTGACGGAATTTTGATTACTCGAACTAGATTCCACATAATAATGACCAGCCGAGAGAGAAGTGGAAAGCTAACAGTTAAAGCCAACTTAAGCACTAAAATATTATTTGTCCAATAAAGGGGTTGTAACCTTGCTTTCCAGACACGCCTCGTATAAACATATCACTTGGTATTCACATCTTTCTCTCCTTTTGGCTATTCTGATAAATTTAAGATGAGACAACCTGTAACAATAGCAGCTAAGACATAGAGGGGCTTGATGACCATTTACGCGACGACTTACAGGAGCAGTATGCAGAAAGGGTCAATGAAGACGAAATTGGCCAAGTATCCGAAGATCTGCTGCACCATCCTGCACAATCAGGCCTTGTTTTGTCTATTATCTTTGTACAGAGCACATCAATTGCTCAGTTGTTCACTTCTGATAAAAACTGATGTAGTGTAATTCTGTTATCCTTGCACTAGAATAGGCACCTGACTCCGGTCAGTCTAGTTGAATATAACAAAGTCAGGTTGTTTACAGTAAATTTTAGAATAACCAAATTCGGGATTTTTTTTTTTTGCCAAATTTGACTAACTGTGTAGGATGTAATTATTGAAAATGCAAAATGTAAATGTATGAGAACATTCTACCACAAAATCAATGAATGGTTTTCCACTTGTTTTGCAGCGGCAAGGCAATGAAATCCATTGCAAAGTAGTTAAACACCTTTCCCGAAATATGTTAAAGCCTCATGCAAAGTTTGACGCCGATCGGTTCGTGGGTGTAGAGATTATCTAGATTATACACACATTGGCTTTTATTCATATACAGGGTGTCATATAAGTTCATGACTTCAGCAGTGGAGGACACGCATCGAAATGTTTTCAAAGCAATGGTAGCCATGTAGAGCATATTATATAAATAAATATGGTTTTTAATAAAATTGTTAGTTAATGAAAGTTTTCAATTTTATCCGATCTACACATAAACAATAAAATCTTACTTCAAACAAGTTTATTGTGTTTGAAAGCAACCAAATATTATTTCTTTTGTTTGTTAACTTATATGGTGTGACGTCTTAAAAGGGTAGGGGGTATGGAAAATGTGACACAATGTGACATGGGGGGGACGGTGGGGGGGGGGATTGAAAACGCGAAAAACAGCGTGACGTATTTCTTGAACGACCCCCTTCTGAATCGCCGCTAGAAACCCTAACGAGAAATGTAATATAGCAATATAAAAATACCAATTTTTGAATTGCAGAAGCGTTTTTATGGAGGTTTTCTTATCGCTTGTGAAACACGTCGAACTTTTCAGGCGAGTTTACAAGAGGCCCAAAATCGCTGAATATAATAAATCCTTAAATGTCGCTAAATGGACTTTAGTGTCCACGGTGATTTTCTTAAGATGAAAATGGTTCCATTAATACTTTCTAAAACTTGATGCAAAAAGGAAGGGAATGTTTTGCAGAATACATAATAAATCTTTTTACTGTAAATGTGTTTTAAATAACGGATTTCGGGAAGTTTTTGAAGCTAGTTTATATTTGCTAAAATTATATAAAAAATATAATCGACTGACCTTAAAATTCTGTGGATACTTGCGTATAGATGAAGGAAGGGTATCACTTGTCCACAAAACGAGATTTTAATAACCATAATTGTATAAATTTCAGCTATTCAAGTGACCATCATTTATGGTTATTAAAAACTCGTTTTCTGGACAAGTGGTATCCTTCCATCATCTATGGCTTACATTTATTATAAATCTTATATATAAAATGCTAACTCCTGCTCCATAGTGCCGAGCAACAATACAACCTTCATTATTTCTAACAAATGAAAAAACACGGATTGTTAAAATCCAAAAATCGCAGCCGACGAAAATAACTAGATTAAAAGGAAATCAATCTTTTTCGTTGGCTACAAGTTCAAAAATATATTAACATCATAGTTTTAACTTACAGTAATTAATCTATTGACATTTAAAAATAACACACTAAAATAAATACATACATTAAATTAAATCCTAAATAAGTAAGCTCAGCTATTGTATATCATTACATATATAAGATTCTTATTTTTTAATTTTAATAAAAAATAATAACATTCAAATAAAATATTGAAATTGATTAACAATATGCTTCAAAAAAAACACAAACAATTCAAGTCACAAGTAGGTAAGATTAGTTTTTTACATTTTATGATATTCGTTAAATGTAGATGGTAATAATTTTTCAGTTGAATAAAAAATTTAAATTAGAAGAAAAATCAAATCGAAGAAAATCAAAAGCAAATATAGCTGCCGCCACATAAGCTGAACGACGGGATGACGTCATTTCTAACGCCAGCCAATAGACGTTAACGGGAAGTAAATCGCTTAGCTATTCCATGAAACGTTCGCTCTCGTTTTCGAAACATTGTTTTCGTATTTATATGTAGTTTCTATTTTCGTTTTTTCTTTTAAATAGATAAATGAAATTAATAAATGAAATTAATAAATTAATAAATTAAAAAATGACGCAGAATAGTCGACTCGATGGCAATTTGTTTTATATTATGACTTTTAATAGGCTTTCCACGTTTCTCCACCATAACTATAGTAGAACAAGTGCATCATGAGTAAAATCTAGACAAAGCATATTGATAAGAAGACTTACTGCGCATGTCAAAAAGATCGTTCAACTTACGTGGCGGCAACTATAACATTGTTTTTTATTCTCATTTTATGATATTCATTACATGTGTATAATTAATTTTTTTAGTTTTAAATTATAGTGGTCTGGAATATGTCCCTAAAATGGTCTATCGAGAAGAAATTGAGCAAGAAGTGAGGCAAAAAAAAGGAGCACAACGACCCATATTCACTGAAGAACAGAATTTACATCTAACAGTTTTAAGTTATAACTGTCAAATTGACAATAATGACTGTCACATTGTAACTGGACACTTTGTGTTAGTATTGCTCTCACATGGACGGCAACGCTTTTACTACTGGCAATACTGTCAATTATCACTGTCCTGTCACAGATGAAATTTTTTAAAAATAAAATCGGACTTACAGTCAACCGTTGACAACGAGACTTGTTCATAGACTTGTTAAATGAAGAGAATTGGTGAAGAATTTGGACTGATGGTAGCGTACAGAATCTTGAACACCATCCGAAGACTTGTAGGAGGCCCTGAGGACAGGATTAAGAAAGAAGACAAACCTAGAGTCTATAAGTTGCCTTGCGGAACGGGTGACTCGGTTTACTATGGACTGATCCCGACAGATGTCAATACGAGGATAAGAGAACACTTTGCGTGCGTTAAAAATGGAAAGTTCGCTGAATCTATATTTGCGGTCCACATCCTCGATCACAAACATGATTTTGACCCTAGAAAGTTCGAAAGGCTGTACAGCACAAATGACCCTTGGTTGTTGAACTTCTTGGAATCATATGAAATAGCTAAAGAACCAACCAGACTAGTTAACACGACGCCGGCCTTTTAAATGTTGCGGATTGGATGGGAGTGGCTAAGCACTTGATTGACTAGAAATCGACTAACCCAATCACGGTCGACAACGGCATTTGACTGGTTGTCCCTACTGTGATTTTTTTCTACGATTGGTTATTAATCTACAAAATTGTACTATAAATACTGGTATTGTATCCTAACCCTTTATCTTAATAGTTTATGCTGTTCTAATGATTTTTGTATCACGCTGAAGAGGGTAGCTTGGCTGCCGAAATGTGCATCCGTGCTATTAAAATATTTTTGTGGAATAGTGGTTTCTGTTCATTAGTGTCATTCCTTGTCCACAGTTTATGGCAACTCTTTACTCCATATCTCTACTCGGGACTTCGTGAATCCAAACAAAATTGTTGAATCGCCAGCCAGTTGCAATGGGCGTGAATAATGTACTCACTTCCACAATGCGAAGATACTTTCGTTCTGTGGCGAATTCTTGAGTAAGGCCGACTCTTCCTTCAAGCGTCGATGGAGAAACAATGACCTCCGACGAAGATTCACTCACGACGTTGCATTGGAGAATCTGGCTGATTTCTTCAGTCGCTATCCTTCCACTATCGATGAAAAATATTGAGCTTAAATTGTCCTCTTGCAATGTCTCCTTCATGCTGCTAAAAGAATTGTTCACACCTACTGCAACAGATGGAAAAGCAATAAGTTCATTCACCATATCATGCATAAAATCCGTCAGCCTGCCAGTACCTCTTAACCCAGTCGAAGTTGACTGACCATTAGGGGCAATTAGATCCTCAGATCCAATATTCTGGTTCACTGGAAACGTGGTGTTGTTTCCTTATTCGCGAAAATCATTCTCCTCTAGCTTCAACTTTTCCGCCACTCAATCAACCTTCGCAGCGCAGTTTTTCTTTCGCTTTCGACAATGTCGCTTTCAACCACAAACCGTGGCTTCCTCGCAAGCTTTATCTGACGGGCTCTCTTTAGCAATGGATGGCACCACTTAACTACGGCCTTGCTTACGCCTGCTTTCGCTTTCGTTCTGCTGCCGTATTTTGCCTTCAGTCACGTTTAATCGTGACACTACTTCCTGGAAAGGGAATAGCAAGAACATTAGAATGCATTTGCCATTGACACATGTGCCGCCGTTGCCGTGAAGATAGGAAAAATTGCTGAAAAAGATGGAATGGAACAGGATAATGAAGAATTCATAAAGGCAGCGGCACCTGAAGAAGGATCAAAATTCATAAGAATTTTAGAACCTTTTGACGTATTTCACAACCACGTCAAAGGGGCTTCTTTGGCCAATATATAAAGCGTGGGCGGAAAATTCTTAAATCAATGTTAAATGGTGAAAAACGCAAGTAACAAGGGACGGAACCTGTTTTATGGTATTCAACTGGCTTAATAAACTGAATCCGGCGATAACCTCGGCCGAAAGATTAAAAATCTAATAAAAATGCATAAGGCATTAATCCCAAAAGTTGATGTTAACCAATTATGATAACAAAAGCTGATGGTGATAGAGGACTCCTACACGTGAAACAGATTACGGGAAAGAAAAGCATAGTTTGAAAGATTACATTAGGGAAAGTGAAGAGGCATTGCTAAAGAAATTAACCAAGGAAAACTCTTGAAGACAATAAAGCTAAAAGCTGAATTCAGTAAGAAACGTTCAAAAATCGAGTGAAAACTGAAAAAAAAAAACAATACACGTGTAAATACGAGGGTGAATCAAAAAGTAAGTTGCACTTAGCACCATCTGTAGTCGAAGCACGCCGACATCATTCGTCGTTTTTAGGGACATTGAGTGTATGTCTATAATTATAACGTGGCATCATCCCACGTGTTCACGCGTTTACTGGGTACGCAAGAGTATTTTTGTTATGGTGCACAACTGGTTGTACACTCCAAGTTGGAGATTCGCGGAGCAATCCATTATTTGTGGCGAAATGCTTAAATTGCACTGAAATCCATAAGGAAATTTGGAGTGTCTACGGGGATAATGTGATTTCTCGTCCTACAATTGTAAATTGGTGCCAGCAGGTCGAATCTGATTGCTCAGATTTGAAGGACAAATACTGCGCAGGAAGACCATCCACGTCCAACATTCCCGAACACACTCCAGTGGAAACGCGTTCTTTAGAATGACGAATCACATTATATCATCTGGCAGCCCGATGGAAGAGTTTGGACCTGGCGTACGCCTGGGGAACTTTTCCTGCATTGTGTTGTCTGCGTTAATGAGATGATTGTTGATACTCGACGAATCAGAATTAAAGAAATCGCCAGACGCTTAGCGTTTCTTATGGGACGTTGTGTTTTGACATTCAAACAAGTGTTTACAATTGTTGGGTGATTATGTAGAAAAGTGAAGCAAATGGTGCACGTTTCCTCAGAATGTTTGTATAGGATCTTAACTTCATCTGTTTTTAATGTTTCAGAGTGTAACTTACTTTTTGATTCACCCTCGTATTTGAAGTACATAAAAGGAAAAGCTAATGGAGCTTAAGATAAAAATGAAATTTTTATTTTTTAACAATAAAAATAACTAACATGGAGCGGTTAAGGGCAATACGTGCCCGGAAGAAAGATGCTGGGGTATTCGTTTTCAGCGCAAGAATAAGCATTATTAACAAAGTCCATAAAACACCAGACACAGAAATTCCTTCCCAATCGCCCATATAAGACATAACTAGCAGCTCAAGAGTATCTCTATCGCCGGCAACAGACTTCGGTCCACCTAACCCCTAGATCTCTGTTCGTCGCCAAGCACCAATATTTTCAAATCCCGTTTAAAGAACTTCCTCTCTGCACCCCCACCTAACTGACTTCTGCCCTCTATTTTTTATAAATTGTTTTGTAAATTATCAAAAATTGTATCTTTGTTCCCCATCCAGGGACCTACCTCATCGGCCCCCGCCATACAGGTGCTGGATGGACGATTTGTATCTCCCTTTACATCAAATAAATAAATAAATGAATAAATAAATAAATAAATAAATCATTAAGGAATGACATAACCAAGTACCGAAAGGTTAAACTAAACCATTCGCGGAACAATATTTTTAAGCCGCCCTATGTTAACATTGTAAGTTTCTAATGGACCATAAAGATACCATTAAACCACTTTGAACCAATTTCGACTATCATTAATTTTACGTCATATTCATTCATGACACATCATTCCAAGTTGTTTGATAGATTACTTGCCATATTTTAGCATTAAAGTTCCAATGAACCAAAATAGTTCCACTAAACCAGGTTCCTTGGAACGAATTTTGACTATCATTAATTTTACATTATACTGATTCATAACAAAAAATTCCAAGATGTTTGATATATTACATGCCATATTTTAGCATTGAAAGTTCCAATGAACCATAATTGTGCCATTTGTGCACGTGCCAATGAACCGATTTAGATAATATTTGTGATTGGATCGTGCATTGAACCATACTCATCGACTGACGAAAACAGATTTTGAAAATCTTTCATAGCCTCAGAGTAGTTAGCGTAACAGACAGACAGACAGACAGACAGAAACGTTTCCCCACACTGATAGCATAAAGCACCTTACGGTACTTAATAAATAAAAGCAAAGATTCAATATTCATATACAACAAAACAGTAAATGCCGACTTTGGAATGGAAACAAGCCAATTAATCATTTACGAGGGTTGTAAAGGAATTTCTGCCTCCTTTTTAGTAACTTTTTTATTTGTTAACCAGTTTTAAAAATTCTTTTTGTATCTGATACTTACATTTGTCCTGTATATAATGCACTGTTCACTTTTCGACATAGTCCCCATCCTTTTCCATGCATTGCGCCAATGCCTGACTAGTCGAGTGAACCCGACAGAGAGGAATTCCGGGGTTGTTGTCGACACGAGGATTGAATGGCCACTTTCACCTCGTCGTCAAAACGCACTCATGTTACTTAAAGTGCTCTTTCTTCTTCGGGAAGTGGTGAAAGTCCCAATGTGCAAAGTCTTTCAATTTTGAACTGCAGTTTTTCATCTTTAAACTGTAGGCGCTGCATTACCTCGGTTGTTTGGCGATCGTGTGCGGGCGGGTGTTACCGTGCTGCAGAAGAGGGCCCAAAGCTGCCATTCAATCCTGGGGGCGACAACAACCTGTAATTCCTCCCCGTCGCGTTCACCTGACTAATCACACGTTGGCGCAATGCGTGGAAAGGGATGGGGACTATGCCTAAAAGTGAATAGCGCATTACATAGAGGACAAATGTAAATATCAGATACAAAAAGAAATTTGAAACTCGGGTAATAAACTTAAGAAGAATAACCTAGAAATTTAGGAGAAATTAAGCCTGCCTAGGAAAGTAGCGGAAATTCTGAGTTCATCAATTTTTACCCGTTCATCTGCACTTTTTAACCCACAATTTTTTTTATGAAAAAATTTATTTCTAGAACTTAGTAATTAGATAATATAAAAGAACCCTGTCTTCTTTCCTTTCTCATCATTTTCGATCAATGAGCTATATCACGCCATATGTTGCCATAGTTCTAAAGACCAAGTGACTGCCACTCGCACAACTCGATTCTACTGGGACAATTAGCCATTTTCAGTTTTTGTGGGGGCGTGGCTTGCGCGTGCTGTGTGATTGCCTCCGACAGTCAGAAGCGTTTCCGGTTAGAGCCATCCCAGTTTTTTTTCTGCTTCTCTTAGCCGGCCACATATAGACGTTGGATCGTGTAGCATCGTGTACACCTTAAATGACCTTAAACTATTGAAAATAGCTGATGTATTGAAGATATATAAAAAACTCGTTGCTTCGGATGTTTCGGAGCGCGATTTAAGAATAGAAGGTTAGGAAACGGCAAATTTCAACGTGGCAAGATATGGCTCGGAATACGGAGAAAACACGCTAGATGGCGCCACCGTTTGAAGGGTTGAAGTGTAGGCGAAGTGATTGGCGTCTTCGAATAATATCGACAACGTTGTATTTTTTTTTTTAAATAAGTAAAGGAATTATTTTTTTAATACACTACATTGCTTTTATACCATAGTAATTAGAATTCAGACTAGGTCATTTATAACGGAAATATGGTAATAAAAACCTGATACATGAACAAAATGAACTGGTTGTGCCAAGTATATCTGGGGAAAATAAAAAGAAAATACATTGTTTTACAGATGATTATAATGTTTAATATTATGTAAACTTAACACACAAGGTATAGTTTGTAATTGTTAAAAAAGACAAACTTTGTATCCAATATTTTCATGCAATGCGTACAAACACAAGCAGCTTACGATTAGCCGTTGAAGTTTACCCATTTTACTAACTTACATTTTACCTAAGTTAAATAAAGTAGGTATTATGGATGCATGTTGGTTGGTGGGTTAAAATTCTGAAAAAAATTTCGTTTTTTTTTAGGATTTATAATTCTTTGTTAGACTAGTACTGTAGATAAATAGCCATGATGATTACGGTGGCACTCTGAAGATAAAATTATGACAAATTGCAGCATTGGATACCCTCCAACAGGTTAGCCGTGGAATTTCGACAGTTTAGCTTGTTCCTTACTTCTCTACCAAACATAGCATATTCGTGTTTGCAATAGTGCCTAATTCTCAGCATTATACAAGGGCTTTATAATTAAATTTCCATTTTGACATGGCCATAAAAAAAAACTACTGGACCAAAAGCTATAATGCTTGGTAATACTATACAAGAGGGCATGGGAAGTTCATACCCACCAAAAAAAAAATTAGTTCAAAAGGTCACCACCAGTATGGAATGGCGCTCTATGCAATATTCGTATACGAAATTAGACACGAAGACACAGGTTAACAATGTGGTTTATGCTTGTTACTTCCTTTGTATTGAACGAAAGGCGTACAAGGTTGCACTATACGTAGCCACTGCGTATTATTAAATTACTAGCAATATTACCCGGCTTCGCCCGGGTGGAAAAGATGTTTTGCGTAATTTTTTAACGATTGTTTGTTGTTAAAAATTGAACTATGATTGACAAAGTATGAATGGAATGCAAGAGAAACAATCTAGAAAATCTTCTCCAAACCTTTCGTAATCATTTTTAACCAAAAATAATGATTTATGAACAATGAACTGAGAGCTAAAGAAATTAAATTATATGTACAAAAGTAAATAATGAAAAAAAAATGGTAAGATAAATGAATCAGCTACACAGGCAAGCTGATCATGGATTGTAAATTAATTGTGCATTCAAGTCCATTTCGGTAAACAAACGTTGTACGTCATCCCCTGTGGCTCAAAAACATGTAGATTTCGACAGCTGGACACGCGGGAGCAAGCATCGTATAACTAACCGTGAGAGAAGTAAGCTTCCTGAAAATATATACCTGCGACCTTGAAAGTCTAGAAAAATTGAATAAAATGAGACTTTCTTCGTCTGGCATCGCCATCTAGTGACATCCTTTGAAAACAAAGTCTAGCTGATATGCCCGTCGGGCGTTGCCAACACCTCCTAAAAAGAAATCCTGTGTACTGAAAATTCATACATTGTTACATCATCATAAAAAGGCATTGTTAATCGTATTTCTACCAATAATAAGCTCTAAATTATGACTTCTTATGACCATGTAAGAATGTATGAATTTTCAGTGCACAGGCTTTCTTTCTAGAAGATGTTGGTGTTGCTCGGGCAGTTTGCTCCAATGACGTATATTAAAGGTAGATTCCGAATCTAATTGTTAACATCGCCACCAAAGTGAAGCCAATTGAAGCCATTATAGTTCTGGGCAGGAGTGAGCCATAGAGTAGTTAGCTGTGTGGCTTCTTTGTTTTTGATGATTTTGATCCCGAGGAATAATTACTTCAAAACCATTCCTCATACAACGTACAAATAGATACGAAAAAGGATCAGGAATCACTTACCACAACCATAAATCGAAAATACGTACCGAAAGATGATCGAAACGAAATTGAAATTGAAACGATGATCGAAAAATTGTTTATAAAATATTATCAAATACTTCAAATACAAAGTTAACGAAAAGATAAACTTATCATTCCGTGATCGGAGTGTGAAAGAATTATTAAATCAGGTACCCTCATCTTTAGCCATTTGTTTTGCTCACTTTCGGCCATGACGGTTCTTGAAGGCGACCTTCCCACTTCAAGTGTGCTGACAGCTTTCCGGATGTATCTTTAATATACATCATTGGTTTGTATAAGTAAATATTGCATTATTGATGCTGAAATTTAATCTATGATCTCTTTAATCATTATATAATAATTTTGTTTCTATTAACCAAATTAGTTAATAAAATATATTAATATGTCAAATTAAAGTTACAATCGTATATAACTAAATTTTAGCACGGTTTTTTAATCCCCTGCTCTGTGCACACGCGCAAATTCTGTTATTGTAGTCAACAATTGGATTGCTATGTTTATAAAAGAAGCGATTTCAGTCCCCTCTGTTGCATGAATTTGGCTACTTCTCAAACCTAACAATGTAATTTAACGCTCTCCCTCGTACAACGTAAGTGCGCCGTCTGGCATCGCCATCTTATGACATACTTTAAAAACAACAGTCTATAGACCTTTCCCTCGAAACCGAAATGGATTAACTGCGCTGAATCAGGACAGCAAAAAAATTTCCGTTTCCTGCCTTGAAATGTACAAACGCTAGTACACATCAAGTTTTTTGTTGTCCTGCTTCTGCGCAGTTATTCCGTTTCGGTTTCGAGAGAAAGGTCTATTCAACTTTTCGATAAGATAGTATCTCCATCTAGTGACATCCTTTGAAAACAATTCAACTTTTCGAAAAATAAGAATAACTTAAAAAATTGATATAAACTCGGTATAAAAAGTACCCTACTGAAAGCACAGTGTCCCTAACTACGTACATGGAAAATTTCGTGGAGGTTCCTTGAGTATTTTCTGAGTTGTAAAAGGACAAGCACTCCAACGGACTCTGATTTATAATATATACTAGCAGACCCGGCAATGCTTCGCTATTGTTATGTATGAGCGTCTTCTAAAAATCAATCTTTTGGCTCTTAAAAATGTTATTATTGTATTATGTTTCACTTCTCTACAATCACCGGCCCTTTAGCTGAGTAAATTTGACGCAGGGCCGGAGATGAAAGGTGAAGAATAATGTTCACTTTTTTTGTATATTCACATTCAGAAATTGCAAAATTTCATCAGCAAAGAGTCCGAGCAACGCCGAGTATTTCAGCTACTTCATAATAAATTGAAAAATAGTCATGCATACTTTAAATAAATTTTAAATCAAATAACAAAATCGATATTTTATGGCCAACAACCACGTGGCCAAAATCCGACCAATCACGATCCATGTGACGTCACGCGGGTCCTCCAAGATGCTTCAATACTTGGTCAACCGGATCAAACCGACCTAACATCTGGACTTTGATTCCGGCACCTCGAAGACGTGCGCCCATCTGTTAGGAGCCTTTTGGGTATGTACAGTTTATAACCTAAACAAACAAATCACGCGAGTCAAAAAGAAAAAAAAGAAAAAAAAAAGACCAACCACATGGCCAATTTTTTTTTTTATTTATGGATTATATGACTACTTAAGAAAACGTCAATCATTATATATTATTTTTACTTCAACCTCCCCCCTACTCCACCTGACTTAAGAAAATCAGATAATCGAGACAAAGTATCGATATCGCAAATGCAGATTTTACGTTATTCATTACATGCCTTTATAACCAAAATACTGTAATTAACCCCCCCC
>JAHWFO010072220.1:2999745-3023296 GCA_023313115.1 Rhysida immarginata
CCCCCCCCCCCATCATCCGGAGATTGGTCGCCACGAAAAGCCCTATTAGAAAATAAGATACATTATATTCCTGCGCGAAATAATGCTGTTGATGCTGTTTCACGGAATAATCGCAAAAGTTTGGATTTTATATATATAGATAATAGTAGCAAATTGGAAAATTGAGATTATGATTACAAAATGGATTACTGAACTTCTGTACATATTAAGATGAATTTAGGAAGGAAAAAAAAAAACATTTCCGTTCCTGCAAAATAAGACGCCAGCAACATACCGCTGTGCTACAACAATAAACTCTAATTTGATATCAAATTTTTGGTATTTATGAAGTTTTTTTTCCTCTGAAAACTCATCCAGGTGAATGCAGAGCAGCTTCTTTTCAATATTCTTTTTATTTTTTGCCGTATTCTTCGAAGTTCGCCAAGGGAGATGGAGAGAATGCAGACTCGATTCGATAGACACAATAATGGCGGCGAAGCGCCAGACCGACAGCAGCGAAGTCGACGCGATGACGTCATGGCGATGCTGCCTTCTATGGCGAAACGGAATGGAAATTTTTCTTCAACACAGCTCAACAAACTTTCCATCAACATTTTGGTGATCAAAAACGGAATGGAAAGGAAGTGACATCATAAAAATTTTCAGTTAGGGTTCCGTTCTGGCGTGATTCCGGTGATGTGGAAACCAATTTTATTTTTTTTTCTTTTATTAGACTCGGTTGCTTTTTGCACCTTTTTATCTCGCTAATTACTTTATTTTATGTGTATTTTTCATTAACCCCGTTTTGGGCTTTTGCCTGTTGGGGGGCAACTAGGGGCTTTACCCTCCGGTCTATCCAGTGGGTTATTTCCCCTGTTGTTGCTACAATTATTATTATTATTATTATTATTATTATTATTATTATTATTATATTATTGTTGTTGTTGGATAATAATTCCCCCATTTTCGACTTATCTGTTAATTATCATATTTTTATTTCAGGCAGCATTTGTGTGCCTGACTTACATTTCACTCTTGTCGTTCGCCAGTCTAGGTTTAAGAGGCAAAGTAAGGCGCTGTTATCTTTAAGAAAATGGAGAACTAATTTATCGAATATTGATCCGTTTTACAAACTAAAAGTTAAATTCGACGAATTTTCTTCTGGACAAAAGGAAGTTATCCTTTCTGCTTTCTAGTTTTTAGTTAGTATTATTAATATTACTAATTTATCATATCTTCATAATTAATTTTATTATTATTGCTGTTGTATTACTACTGTTTTATTATATTAATAATTTTATTAACTTTATTATTTTATTTGCATTTATTTTTTCTTTTAAATGTATATTCAATAACCCCGTTTTGGGCTTTTCGCCTGTTGGGGGACAACATTGGGTTGGGACTTCCGGTTTATCTGGTAGTTTCCCCTCCCCTGTTGTTGTCACATTATTATTATTATTATTATTATTATTATTATTATTATTATTATTAATTATGTAAGTAGCCTTTTAATTATTATCTAGCTAACTTTTCAACGATTTAATCTTTAATCCTTGTAAGCTATGATCAGAAGGAACGCATGGGTTTATGTAAGGATGCAGCGTTTCATCGTGCAACACACATTATGCGATTATGCGTGCATGTAAATCATCCTTAACGATCAGCCTATAACCATGGATAAAGAAATACTATAACGCAGTATTTCTTTATCCACGCCGCAGGAATCGGGAATTACGAATATGTACTCGCCTCTGCTGTAGCTGAAAATCGCAGGTGACTTGTAGCAGATCAGCTTGCTGGAAGTTGTTCTGCCTGTCGAAGTAATGTTGGAGTATGCGCGCGCTCTCTCCCTCTCCTCAGCTCAAAAGACCTAATTTGGCCCAAACCTTATAGGAAACTAGATTTTGCCTAGAGGATTATATGCATATCTAATTTCACTCCGTTACATATCTAAATACCACATAGATCACTTGGTCCCCTCTAACTCCCACCCCATATTTCCAACCCCAGTGGGCCAATCAAAACCAAAATAAACAGTGAAGGTACTCATGCCCATATCAAACTACATTCCAAATTTCAACATTCTACCTCAAGAAATGCAGAAATTATTAAGGGGATGGACGGACAGACCGGCATTGTTAACCCAATAAGCAGCTCCATAAAAGAGTACCCCGTCCATGGAGCGCTTGAGGAGCTCGACCAAAAAGCAATCCGCGGAGAAACAATTTAGCAGCACTATGACACCAACAGTTTCACAAAGTAAATTTTCTATCGAATGCGAAAAACAAGATAGATTAATCACCATACTGATGACAAAATGCAATGAAAGTGGAATCGCCTCCAAGCAGGCAGATGATGATGCAGACGCACTGATAGTGTGGACGGCAGAATCCCTGGCTTCAGCTCACAAGAGTGTCACAAATTGTGGGGAAATGTTGGCCTTCTGGTGATAATGATGGATCTCCAAACTTCCCCCAACGTATACTTCCTCAAGCCAGGGAGAGGTAAAGCCTCTCAGCTTCTCTACAATTCGAGAAGTGCAGTAGGGAAGAGTGCCGCCAACCACATGCTCTTCTTCCACGCAATGAGTGGTACGTCCGCGTTATTCAACTAAGGCATGATTAAATTTCTTAGGACCCTCTCAAAAAATCCAGATCTCGAATCATATATTACTAAATTCCCCGATCCTTCATCTCATCCAAAAGAAATAACAGCTGCTAGTGAGAAATTTCTGATTGCCCTTTACGTGCGACAAGCTGAGATATAAGCAATACGTGACTTCAGCCTACAAGGCATCAGTAAACAGGGCTTCCATACCTCTCACTGAAACTGCAGCTCAACAACACATCTTCAAAGTTTTCCATGAGGTGCAGCAGCGGATCGGAAACTACTTGGATCCAGAGCAGTGGGGATGGAATTTGACAGAAAATGGGTGGGTTCCCATTCCCACACTGAAATCCCAGAGGCTCCCGACAGGCTTCTTCAGCTTATATCTTGCATATGCAAGAAAGATTGCCAAGATTTGTGTGGATGTAGGCGAGCAGGAATGTTTTGCACGAAACTGTGCCAGCAATGTGAAGAGACGTGCTCCAAATTCGATGACAACTTGGATAGGGAAGCGGAAGACGACCTGGACAAGCCCCTTGCAGTCGCCTTGTCTAAAGCAGCTGAGGCGACAGTAGGTATTAATTCACGAAATATTTTGCAGCATTATGCATCTTTGTTACAAAAAATAATTAAGTAATATATCAAACAAATCGTAATGACGAGATAGAAGCGGATATAAATTACTATTTTCGCCAATTAATAAATATGGTTCCGGGAATGAAACATTTTGAAAATGGTTGAAATCGAAACAATGACACGTGCTCCAATTGTACCCTTATGACACCCGTGCTAAAATATTGCATGTAATATATCAAACGACTTAGAATGAGGTCTGATGAATGAATATAACGTAAAATTAATGATAGTTGAAATTGGTTTCAAGGAACCTATTTTAATGGAACAATTGTGGTTCATTGGAACTTTCAATGCTAAAATATACCATGTAATATATCAAACGACTTGGAATGAGGTATCATGAATGAAGATAAAGTAAAATTAATGATAGTCGAAATTGGTTTCAAGGACCTGATTTAGTGGAACCATTATGGTTCATTGGAACTTTCAGTGCTAAAATATGGCATGTAATATATCAAACAACTTGGAGTGATGTGTCATGAATGATTATAACGTAATATGAATGATAGTCGAATTTATTTCAAAGCTACGTGGTTTAATGGAATCATTACGGTCCATTAGAAACTTCCAATGTTAACATAGGGCGGTTTAAAAATATAGTTCCGCGAATGGTTTAGTTTAACCTTTCGGTATTTGGTTATGTCATTCCTTAATGGTTTATTCATATTGTCTTTACTAGTTGGTAAGGGTTTTTTCAAAGATATATATTATCACCCTAAGATTTTTTTGGTGATGCATTTGGTCCCAACAAGTTTTGGTCCTGAAACTACTGAATACAAATTCTTCAGGGACCCTGTATTGTGTAATTTACCTTAGTGATTATAGCAGCGGAGTGTTATATTTATTTATAGTCCGATCTCCTAGTTATTGTACGATTATTTATCAGCCGGAGATTCTGTGTGTACACGTACGGGACGGATGTCCTGTAAAAGTATCCATCCCTTTAGTAGTTATCATTTCTTTTGTGGTCCTTGTTAAAGTTGTAGCATTTTGCAAAGGATACTCAACTTAAATAATTCTAGAGTTGTTTAAACTTCGTGTCAATTTATTCGATTACATTAATAGTTTGGATATTTGTTGTATTCAAAGCCTTAATTGTTTACTTTACAATTTGTTAAATTATTTTTTTCCAAACTTACCCCGTACCGTACTTCTGTTGGGTTTACACTATTTAATTATCATGTTCCACTGCGTAAAAGGTTAATTCTGAAATTTATTTAATTATCAGAATTTATTTAATTATCATGTCCCTAACAAATAAAGCCATGGAAATTACCGAAGCGTTATTGGGTCCTGATTCACTTGATGATACAGTGGAATGGGCTGAGAAAGGCTATGTAAGAAAGAAAAATAATATGGAAACCTTAATTAGTTTGGGTAATAACTTCGTAACTGACGTTGATACAGTGCGCTAGGTAAGGCCTAATATGCGCAAATGCAGGCGGAAAAGGAAAAGTCTTCGCGCGGAGAATAGAAAAGCTGCTCGGGATGCTAAACTTCCAGCAATGATTATATCGAAAGAGGGCTTTGTTGATTAAGCTAACAGGGAGAGTTTAGTAAGCAAGTGTAGGGTAGCTCTCGAGATTCAACAAGACGAAGCCGTTAGCCAAAAGGCTTATCGACTATGAGCAGCTATTAGTGGTGCAACTCATAGATAAAGATATGTATGTGCAGCTGATATTCGTGCTAATACAGGATTATGTGGTAGTAAGATATAGGTCAGTTTATAATGTTGAAGAACATCCCCTGATGTAAATATGGTCTATTAGCGAGGCAGAGGAGTTGATAACTCTAGTTGGACTCTAAGTCGAAGCGCCGCGGTACTAGTAGTTAATTTCCTTAGGGGCTGAAATATCACCTGCCTTCTTCATAGTGGAGCCTATAGGTCCGCAAAATGGTAAAAAAACAATATTCCTCAATTAATGTGCTGACAGTGAAGGGGCAGTTTCTGCAGCCAATGCAACAAACATTTGTCCACTTTCAAGAGTCTACGTTGATTTCTAATGATGGTATTAAGAGCCCAACACACACAATTTACAAAAGACATACCCTGACAAAATCACTAAATATACGGATCTTGCATATGAAATAAGACGCCTTTGGGGAGTTAACAGAGTACACATTGTTCCTATCATTCTTTCTGCCACTGGGGTTATTCCACACTCGCTACACAAAAGCCTGTCAACACTAAATTTGAGCCCACACTTATACAAAACCTTACAGAAAGCCACAATTCTAAACACCTGTCACATAGTATGGAAATTCCTACACCCAAACGTCAATACTCCCTTTGAGTGCGTAACTTTCCCTCCCTTGCAATTTGAGTCCCTTGGGCTTGACCCTCTCTTGGGTCCGCCTCTGGGATTAGCTTCCGGACTTGATCTGAGTTTGGCTTCCCCAAACAATAATAATAATAATAGTAATAAATTCAGCATATCTTTGATTTTATCACGCCAAGCTTATGAAGTACAAACACATGAAGAGAATATTCACTAAACAATAAATTCATACGCTAATGGAATATCCTTGATAACGAGAGAATTAAATGAGAACAAGTAAAATAAAAAGAAAATCAGATTCCAGGGCATATTTCTACGAGGGTTAGTCAATAAATAACTTGCAAAACAAGTAGATGAAAATGGCAGTACTCAGAGTGACTGCCCTAAATTTATTTTATTTTTCTACGTTATCAAACGCTTATCAGATTAATTTACAGGTTTTTGAAAGCTAGCAGGAAGAATGTTATTCTAAGTGACCTCTAGGTCTTTGTTAGCCAACGTTGTAAGCGGTTCCATGAGAGAAACCACGGACCATATTGTCGATCGTCAAGTAAAATATAAAAGAGAGGGAGGCCGATATAATAGTTCTACACCAGAAAAAGACTCAGTCACTCAGAGATTTCTTTTACTCTAAACAACACACATCACCATTACACAAAGCATTCTGTATGGCTGATAAAAATACGCACCACTGAATCTGAGCGGCATGCAGAACACACATTCCTACATCATGCACTAAACTTCAATCATGGCTCAGAAAACAAATCCATGGAAGACATGCTTCTGACCTCATCCACTCGCATGTCGACAAAAAAAGCGTCTAATTTTTGGTTGCGTTAAAAGAGTCTCTTTGGAGTAATCGAAGAAACCAAGATTGCCATAGAAGACAAGGTTATTAAAGCTAAAACTACTAAAATATATTATCAAATATTCGACTGATTGGACTTGCAGCTATTGCCATATTGCAAAGTAAACCATCCAACACGTCATATCCAGTTAAAAAATATACCTGGGATGCCGTTGAACTCAGGCTCCGTGCGCTGGATCCTCTGTCCACGAACAGACCGCAATTGGAAAACACGTTGAACGGTCTGCTGCAATGTCAACTGCTCGGAGACCATCTCCACCCCTTTTTGCTCTTCCAACATCCCGACGATCTTGCCCTCTTTCAAGATGACAATGCGCCATCACATCGCTCCAATGTCGCCCGAGAATAATTCGAAGAGCATGCAGGGGAGGTCCAGCGACTGGACTGGCCACCCCGAAGGCCTGATATGAACCCTATCGAGCATATCTGGGATGACATTGAACTCAGGCGCCGTACGCTGGATCCTCTGCCCACGAACAGAGCGCAATTGGCTACTGCTCTGACTTTTACGCCGTATCGCTGCGGTTCACAATGTCAGAGGTTGCCCGACCAGATATTAAGTGACTATACCGTAGGTTTTGCTCAGTCAGTGTACATGTATCCCAGAAACTGTCTCAGATATTTTAACAGAGCTATAATCACTGCCAAAACTATCCCTCGTAAGACACCAGACATTACACTAGGAGATAAGCAAAACGAAGTGACATACATAATTAATATAGCCATCTCCAAACTTTACAAAATACATACACTGACAAAATCACTAAATATACAGATGCTGCATTCGAAATAAAACGCCTTTGGGGAATTACCAGGGTTCACATGTTCCTATCGTTTTTTCTGCCACTGCGGTTATATATACTACACTTATTACGCAAAAGCCTATCAAAATTGAATTTAAACTGACACTTATACAAAACCTTACATAAAGCCACAACAAATATTAATACTTTTATAAGCACGTAATTTTTCCTTTCCTTGCATTTGAGTCCCTTGGACTTGGCCCTCTCTTGGGATTTTCAACGATGTACTTACAGTCAAACAATACTAATTTCAATTTTATCATTTCCTAGTTACCTTACAGTCATTTGTGCGTAGGCCTCGCATCAGTTTCTGTCAATTCGTCGTCTTCCAGTTGCAGGACTTGACTCGCCACAACCTCTTCCTTCTCCTGAAATAAAAAAAGCATTTACTAAATAAGTGAAATATTGCACGTATGTTTGTAAAAGCAATAGCAGGGAAGGAAACAGTTTAAAAATACACTGCTCAAAACATTTAAAGGAACACTTCTATTAAGCAGCGTGCAGAAGCAACTACGAATAATATGAACAAAATCGCTCTATGTGATCATTAAAAGACGGTTTATTTAACAATAGAATGCATTATTGAAACAACTGGTGAAGAAACATAAAGAAAAAACAGGAAACTGCAAGACCCCTGCCTAAAACAAAGTGAAATATCCTCTGGACGTTGTGAGGAGAATGCCCTGTTTCTTCCAGGGATCAGTTTTGGCACCACTCATAATGTGTATGCCTACCATGGGCTGCAGTAACCTCCATGCACCTTCGAGGCATGCTCCGTATCAGTCGACGGATGTGATCTTGGGTAAGCCGGTCCCATTCCTCAGTAAGTGCCTGGATGAGCTGTTGCAGTGTTTCTGGAGCTGAAGGGCGGTGTCGAATTCGCCTGTCGAGCATGTCCCAAAGATGTTCAAGGGGATTTAGGTCTGGACTAATAGCAGGCCACCTCATGGTCTGAATGCCATGCATCCGTAGGAAGTCTTGAGTGACAGCTGCCGAGTGTGCACGAGCATTATCCTGCATCAGAAGGAATACAGGCCCCATGCCATGTGCAGCAACAATCACATGTTCTTCCAGAATGTCACGAATGTAAACGTCAGCGGTCATTCGCCCTCGGACGACCACAAGATCCGTTCGATGGTCTATTGAAATGCCAGCCCAAACCATAATGGAACAACATCCCATTCGGTCAGTCTCACAAACTGTTGCGTCGGTGTTTCACAAACTGTTGCGTCGGTGTTTCACAAACTGTTGCGTCGGTGTTTCGCTCACCACGTCGTCTCCAGACACGTAGACGGCCATCACAGCGGGTCAGGTGACATGTTGATGTGCAAACTCTAGTCGCGCCTGTATGTGCTGTCGGGTTAGCCTAGGCACTCGATTTGGTTGTCTGGCTCTCAAGCCAATTTCACGTAATCTGTTCCGGATCGTTTGATCTGAAAAAGCTACCCCACTAGACATCTGCAGGTCATTTCTCAGGTCTCTGGCCGTTAAGGTTCTTCGGCGCAGGGCATAAGTCCGCACATAACGATCTTGATTGGCGGTTGTTGAACGTCGGCAACCTTGCCCAGCTCTTCGTGTGTACTGGCCAGTCGCCTGGAATCGTGTGCACAGTCGGAAAATGACGGAAGAGGACACATTGAGGGCATTTGCCACAGTCCGAAATGATTGACCCGTTTGGAGCAATGGTACGGCTCTCGCAGCTTCTACTGCTTCAAGATGCCTTCGTGGCATGTCAGAGCACTAACAACAACGTTCCAGGAATGCCTGCACCTTCTAATGTTCGACCGTTATCTCCAAGCAAAGAGTGTACTGGCATGTAACCACTTTGTTTTCCGGGGGGTTATATTGCTATGCAAATTTCTCAGAGCATCTGGCAGCAAAATGTGTTGGCTTCAACCATTTCCTATGAGGGAGATAGGTTTCATGTTGCAGAAGATGAAATTGTTAAAAAGTATTATTTACGCCCTCTATAGGGGATTCTACAAGTGTTCCTTTAATTGTTTTGAGCAGTGTATATAATCTAGGAAGTTTTATAAAGAAAAAAATTGAAAATAAAAATAACTGGGAAGAATTTTCATAATAAAGCCCGAACTACTCCGACATAGATTGTATCAATACTGCTTATCGATGTCTAAACTACAAAAAACGGACACCCAGCATACAAAACAGCCTGCCTTAAACACATAGAAGAAACCACCTTAAAATATTTTCTCTCAGAAACTCATATAACAAAAAGAAATTATTCCAATCTCCGCTATCTTAATTGAATCATTACTTAAACACACAAATCTCAATTCCTATCAAATTCCTAACTCCTCCTTCAAAAAACACCTATATCTTTACTCCTCTCCGTCCTAACTTTTTTCATCTTCCCTTCCAATTACCTCTAACATTATTAACAATCCTTATAAAAGTCGACAACTGGTTTAAATAACTCATTCGAAGTCCTCATCAAAATGTTACTGGAAATAAATTTCCTCACCCTATAGAGTGGAACTTGAAACCCTGAAAAGCAATTATTATTATTATTATTATTATTATTATTATTATTATTATTATTATTACCATTATATTATTATTATTATTATTATTATTATTATTATTATTATTATTATTATTATTAATTACACTAGTCAACACAGATTTTGTGACTAAGACCACACAAAGTGTTCTTAGTAGTAATTTGTAGGTAGAATCCGAATCTCCTTTTAGATTTTTTCTATCACGTCAAGTTTCCAAGTTATGCACATCGAGACTTCTATGTTAAAGTAATGGAAGTGAAGAGAAGCGGCTACATTGTTAAAGTATCCATATTTTGGGGCCACAAGGAAATTTACCAGGCCCCAAACACCGAATGATTTAAAAATGTTTCACTGTAAAACAAGAAAGCTGTGTGTGCTGGAGAAATTTAAAAATTATATTCGTAATCAGCAGAAAAAATACTACCAAAAATCACCCACTTTCATTTTGTCACAAGAAAAATCTTAAATTTTGTTGGCCAGTGTTATTATTATTTATTATTATTATTATTATTATTATTATTATTATTTTGAAAACCAAACTCGGATTAAGTCTGGAAGCCAAGTCACAGAGGCAGACCCAAGGGAGAGAGCCAAGCCCAAGGGGCTCAAATGCAAGGAACGGAAAAGTTACGTGGTCATGGAAGTATTAATGCTTGGGTATAAGAATTTCTAGTAATGTAAACTTACGCAAAAAATAATTTGAATGTAATGTAAACTCAGATTTGGATATAAGAACCTTCATGAAAAATTTTCCTCATAAACCAATGTTAGTTTTGATAGATGATTATTATTAAATAATTATGTATTATTATTATTATTATTATTATTATTATTATTATTATTATTATTAGTGATGGCGAATAAGAACAAGAAAAAAAAAGACAAGCAGGGAACTTCAGGATTGTGTACCATATGTAACTCGTATATTTACGGTAAGCAGCCGAAAATTAAATGTACAGGGGACTGTGTGAACACTTTCCATGCCTCATGCGTGAACGTTCAAAGGCAGCAGATTCCACTTGTTGCTGGCGAATGGTTCTGCCCAACGTGTAGGGGAGCGTCAAGTAGCAGATCAGGGAATATGCAGGAGCTTGGTGAGCCAACCAATCAATCTTTTTCTTCAATCCAATCAGTATTTTCCAACAGAAGCAAAATTGATAGTTTTCAGCAGGGCGATTTAGAAACTTCTAATCTGCCCTTGGTATTAGTTGCGGTAGAGAAATTAATTAAAACGGTGAAGGACTTCATCAGAATTAACAACCAGATTCAAAAACAGAACAAGAGTTTGCATAAGAAAATTGACAATTTGTTGAACGTATTAGCTCCTGTTACGGACTTTAGGCAACATGCATCTGGGATGAGTTCTCGTTTAAGCAGCGTTAAGACGGCTGATTCGGGTTTCCAGACGGCCGCCTCTCCCCTCCAAACAAAGTTTCGGACTGAGCCGGCGGAATCAACGTGTTACAGCTAATACTGAATTTAAAAAGAAAAAAAACAATTATTTTCGGTAACGCTAAAGATTCTTCGCTTGTGTAATAAAACTACTTCCCGCAAATCAATAGACAAGCTTTTCATCTCGCGATTAGCTCCTGAGACCAACGTTTCTCAACTAAGATCGGCGATACACGAGATAATTGATACTAACGCTATCATTGAATGTCACAGATTGAAAACTCGTTTTAACTCCTATTCCTCGTTTTATTTAGCCATAGATAATAATGTATCTCATTTGGTTTTCAATCCGGACATCTGGCCTACGGGGACGTTTATATCACAATTTTTTGGGCGGATTCATCAAAGCCAGATTTACCGTGTGAAGGAAGCCGTTCCCTCGCCCACTGATAATAATGAAAGCTAGAATCATGTATCAAAACGTCCGCGGCCTCAGGACAAAGATTACGCAGGTCCATAAATTTACTTCGTTGAACCGAGACTTCATTTATTCATTCACAGAAACGTGGCTCAACTCTACAATTACGGATACAATGCTTTTCGGTGATTCCTTCACTGTCCATAGGGCCGATCGGCCTTGCCTTGAAAGAGGCGGGGGTGTCCTGACAACACCCCTTGAAAGAGGGGTGTTGTCAGGACACCCCTAATCTAACCTAACCTAACCTGACCTAACCTGAAAGAGGGGGTCCTGATCGCCGTTCCCAATCATATTGTGTCCGAGAGGATAGCTTTTAGCTCCACTTTAACTCAAATAGACGTTGTCGGCGTTAAGCTGTTCTTGAAGGGGCAGCAGGATATGAAATTTGGTCATCGTAACAGGTTAAATCTGTGGTCTATTTACATTCCACCTTCTGTCTCTAATACTCATTACCAATTTTCCTTGAAGAACTGGCCGATTATTCTGCAACCTTGAGGGGTGCGAGCATTTTTACTGGTGATTTTAATTTTACGGACCATAGATCTGTTCGTAATTTTAACAACATCAATGCAACCAACAAAGTTGACTTGTTGAAAACTGGGCGGCTGAGCTTGGCGTTACGAAATTTAATATTATTAGGAATTCATTTGGCGATGTACTCGACAGGATTTTTGCCTCTGAGCAAATACTTGTCAAACGAACCCAGTCGGCTATAAAAACTGAAGACAAGTTTCATCCACCTTTGTGCGTGGTCAGCAGTTTTCAGTGTTCATCGTGTGTGCCTTCTTCGCAATTTTCTAATTTCAGGAGAGATTTCAAGAAAGCGAACTTTTTTAATTTATTCAAGGATCTTGCTTCAATTGATTGGTCGTTTCTGGAGGATCTTCAGTCCGTTGAGTCGATTTGGAACGCGATATTGGAGCGTTTAGTTGCTGCGATTCATAACAATGTTCCGTTAGTTAGGCCTCGCAAGTCAGTTCCTGAGAAACCCAGATTCCCGAACTGGATTTCCAAAGAAACGATACAACTTTGGAATCTTAAGCAATTTTTTCATAAATGATTTAAGCAATCCAATTCAATCGAGGCCTATGTCACGTTTCGGGTGGCTCGGAGAAACTTTAAAGCCGCCTATTCGGCCAATTTTGCTGATTATTACGACCGAATTGAAAGAGACCTTAACTCTCAAACTAGTCTGTTCTGGATTACGACGAGGGACCTGCTTGGTAAGAAAAGGTCGGTTCACTCCTGGTCTAATAGTTTTTCGGCAAATGAAATGGTATCTCACTTTGAGAACACAATGGGAAATGATTGCTTTCTGCCATTACTCGATCAGCAAGTTTCAAATTATTGGAGCCAGCTTCTGGGAAAATATAATATTCCGGCTATTTCTACATCCGATATTCTCATTTTAGCCAAGCGAATCACATCTTCTAGAATTGTTCATAGGAACGGCATTCCGAATTATGCATTTAGTGGTTGTTTACCTGTAATCTTACAACCTTTAAGTATTTTATTTAACGTTTCTTTGTCACCGGTAGTTACCCTCAGGACTGAAAAACAGTCAATATCGTTCCCATTCCGAAATCAGCGCGGCCTAGTTCACCAAACGACTTTAGGCCCATCACGATCCTTCCGTTTCCGGCGAAAATTTTAGAATCTTATGTAGCTTACCATCTCTCTTCCTTTATTGACCATAATTTACCTGAAGAACAACATGCGTTTAGGAAGTATAGATCAACTTCCACTGATTTAGCTAGTTTGCTACACTACTTAGCCCCTCGCATCGATCATAGACAGCAGGTCGATGTTTTATACCTGGACTTTAGTAAAGCCTTTGATAGTGTTAACGTCAGGCTTCTTTTAAACAAAGTAGATTTTGTTGGTCTTACGGACAACTTGAGAAAGTGGTTTGCATCATTTCTCTATGAGCGCAGTTTTTTATTAATGAACCGAAGGGTGGGTTCGCAATTGGCAAAATGCGTAGTGGGGTTCCTCAAGGATCCCCTCTGGGCCCGGTATTATTTAACATCTTGCTGACCTGAGTTTAGTTTTCCTAACTCGCAGGTCATATTTCTGCTGTATATCCTAAATTGTATTCTGTGATTCGCAACTGGGACGATTGTAACTGTCTGTCTGTAGCGTTGGATAAGGTGGTTAGCTGGGCCGGAAAGAATGGACTCTCTCTCAACGCTTCGAAATCTTTTTGCGTTACTTATTCTAGGAAAGTCATTAATTATTTGTTTGACTACACCCTGATGACTTATAAACTCCAACGGCGTACCTCTATTAGAGATCTGGGTGTTATCTTTAATTCGAGCTTTACTTTCACCGACCATCTGGATTTTTTGTTGCTCGAAACCAGTAAGTGCATTGGCATTATTAAACGTCTGGCGAATTTTTTAAAAGACAAAAGACGTTTTTCAATTTCTATAAATTAATTATTATACCGAAAATTCTATACGCTTCCTGGATTTGGTTTTCCGGTAACACTCAGCAGTTTGAGCTATTACAAGCGAAATTATACAGCTATCAACGCTTTCTTTCTCATCTGAAACAAACTACCGGCTCCATCATTTCATTTGCAGTCCATTCTTAATAAAGTTTTTTTTAAATATTTTGCTAAGGACCATGGGTGGTAGACTGTCAGTGCCTCAAACCCTTGCCCTATTTGGGTTACAGATCCCTACTTCCAGTAGGTCTCATCGGCCCTTGTTTTTTCTGGGTACTAGACGGACCAAAGCGATGGACCACGATCCTGCCTATAAATTGATTAATACTATTAACAAGAACTTTTCTCAGTCGGATATTTTTAATGACATACGCAGTGCCCTCTTTGGGTTATAGCCGACTTTGCTTTCTTTGTTTTTTCCTTGGTGTTTATTAATCTTTTACTTTTCTTTTTGGTTTTTGGTTTTTTCGGTCGTTGCTATCGTTTGACTGTTAGTTATTATTAGATTAGTTTTGGGTATTGTTATTTTTGTTGTAGTTTTTGTGTCCTTTTCTTGGGTCTAATATTATTTTATATGTTGCTTGATTTCTTTGTTTATTGGTAATCATTAACCTCGTTTTTGGGCTTCGGCGTGTAGGGGAACAACACTGGGCTTTTCCTTCTAGCTGTTTTGCTGGTCGGTTTTTTCCCCAGTTGTTGTTACAGTTATTACTAAATCATTTTTGTTTTTACTAATTTCTTGCCTGACTCGGCTTGGCGTTTGGCTTTGTTTTTATTTATTTATTTATTTAGTATTATTATCATTATTATAATCATTCCTATTTCTTCTTTTTTCTTATATATTAGTCTATTTTATATGTATCATTAACCCCGTTTTGGGCTTCGGCCTGTTGGGGGGAAACATAGGGCTTCATCTTCCGGTTTATCCAGCGGACTGTATCCCTGCTGTTGCTACATTATTATTATTATTAAAATTATTATTCACCAGGTGGCGTTTACATTATTCACCAGGTGGCGTTTACTAGCGGTCGCTTGATTCTCTCGCTCCGTGGAATAGATAAAAAAGGTAATCAGGGCACTTTTGGTTACTGTCCGGTTTGTGCATCTTCTATACATGGCAGGCAGGCGTACTTTTCATGTACAGGTAATTGTAAACTTTTATATCATGCTAAATGTGTTAATGTTTCAAAAAAAGAGATAAAACGCATTAAGTCAACTTGGCATTGTGAGTGCAGCGAGAACTCGACCGCTGACTTAGCAGCTAACGCAGATGATCTTGGCGCTTCGGATCGTTCGTTTACATCTTCAAATTTTTCGCTTAATGAGAATAGTGATAGCAATGTTAGCCAGCTTATTCAGGCAGTTAACGAGCTTATTACAAAGTTAAGGATTTTATAAATTTAGCCAAGAATTTGCAGGAAGATAATCGGGCCGTTAACTCGAAGATTGATAATGTTCTATCTTCTATCCCTGTTGGTTAGTAATGGCACTAACCTCCCTCAAGCTATCAACCCTTCGTACAATCAAGCTCTTAATAAGGATGGTAAACCAGATGACGTTCAAGCACAGGAACAGTCTCTGACGATATTATCTAAACAGGACAGCTCTACAAATTGTAACTCACTTGCATTTAAAATAAATAAATATGCAAATAAACCTACTCTAATGGGCTCTAATGGCCCACAGGTTTACGACCTAAGGCTAAACGACTGTTCATATCACGTCTCCAGCCTAATCTCACTTGTGATGATCTATCTGGTTTTATTTCCTCCGAATTCTCTAACATAGTATTGGAAGAATGTCATAAATTAAAGACGAAATTTCAAAATTATTCCTCATTTGTTGCGCTGATTAAGTTATGTGACTTTAATTTACTATTTAATTCAGCTATTTGGCCAGCTGGTACTTTGCTCTCGCCGTTTCTGGGTAAACTTCATTCAAATCAGATCGTTTCGTTTCTTCTAGTCTGGAAGAGACTAACATAAATAACAATGGTTGATTTTATTTACTATCAGAACGTTCGTGGATTACGCACGAAGGTTACTCAAGTATTTGATTATGTGCACAAGAACTCTAAGGTTATTTATTGTCTCACTGAAACATGGCTTAATAACACGTTTTCTGACTTTATGCTTTTTGATGACAAATTTCGTGTTTTTAGAGATGATCGATCTGATAATAAGTTTGGAGGGGGAATCCTAATTGCTACACCTAGCGAATTATTAGCCACGCAATGTTCGTTTGCTTCTACTATTAAACCTATTGATTGCGTTGGGGTGGTCTGTAATATTAGAAATAAATTTGGTCGTTCTGATAAATTAGTAATTTTAAATATCTACATTCCACCGGCTCTCCCCACATCAAAATTTGAAACTTTTCTTGATGAGGTCTCTGACTTCATGGTACAATTTCCTACTAATTATATAATTGTTGGTGATTTTAACTATTCTGATTTTAAAATTTACCCTGATTCTGCATTGTATGCCAAACAGAGGAAAGACGTCACTATGTGTTGGTTAAATGAGACGAACTTAATGAACTACAATTTGATCGCAAATAAAATGGCGACAATCTTGATAAGGTTTTCGCTAATGTTGACCTTACAATTTGTGCACAAGAGAATGCCCTCGTCCACTTGGACGGTTATCATCATCCTCTTATTGTTCAATACAATTGTCATCATTTTTGCAAGATTAGACCTAATAAAGCGAGATTTAACTTTAGTAGGGGCAATTATCTTGCCATTTATGAATTTCTGAAACAAGTAGACTGGCATGACGTTTTATTACTCTCTGATGTTGACTGTATTTGGGATAGTATAGTGTCGGTTATTAAAGAAGCGGTCAGCGAGTTTATTCCGTATAATAATAGAAAGAATATTGCTGGTGGTAGGACTTTTTTTAAACAAGTTCGTTTTCCCTTTTGGGTTTCAGCTAATATCCGCCAACACTGGAAGTTGAAACAACGTCTACATAAAGTTTATAAACTTTCGAAGTTACCGGCAGATTGCGCTAAGTTTGCTAATGCTCGCAGGATATTTAAAATGAACTGGACCCTTGATAGAACTTTGTATTTTAACTGTTTAGAATATAATGTTAGAACTTCGCCTTGCCTGTTCTGTGACATTGCTAAACGTTTGTCTGCTACCAAAGCTTCTTGCCCTGATTACCTTGACCCGGATATTTCTGACCAAGTTGCTCAAACTTTTTCTTCTAATATGAACAATGATGCAGAGTTTACTGGGGACGATAAATTAGTCGAATCTTGCTGGCAGTTTATAAACAAAAACTTTACTTTTACTTCTATTTCTGCTCAGCAACTCATTGATTGCGGTAAACGTATATCGGCTTCTAAAACTGACATTATATCTAATATACCAGATTATATTTCAAAGGTTTTCTCGTCCCTCTTACAATACCTCTACTTCATCTCTTCAATAGCTCAATTGTCTCCGGACATTATCCCGTTGGTTTGAAGCAGGTGACTATACAACCTATACCAAAGAAGTCTTCAGGTACTGGGATCAAAAATTATCATCCTATAACGCTGATTTCGTATCTGGCCAAGCTGCTTGAAACTCTTATATCTATGCAACTGGCACTACATGTAGATCCTTACTTATCGGAATTTCAAAATGACTTCCGACCTAAGCGTTCCACTCAGTCAAACCTGGCTACTTTCCTTCATTATGTTACTGTCCAGGTGGATGCTCGACACCAGGTTGATTCTATCTACCTGGACTTTACCAAAGCTTTCGACAAGGTCAATTTTCATCTTCTTTTGCGTAAATTACGTGTTATTGGTCTGTCGAAGCCAGTTATTGATTGGTTTTCATCCATGTTAATTGGGAGGTGCTTTAAAATTCGCAATCAAGATCCTAATTACCTGTCTACCCGATTAACAGTGGCGTTCTTCAGGGTTCTCCTCTGGGACCGCTACTGTTTAATATTTTTATAGCTGATTTACCATATTTATTAAAGCATTTACCTATCAAAGTACTTATGTAGGCAGATGATATTAAACTATATCATTAGATTTCTAATTGGTCCTGCTGTGAGGAACTTCAAAATGGTCTTTATCTGGTGTTTCATTGGGCGACAAATAATGGTTTAGAGCTTAATGCTCAAAAATCTTTTGTAGTCTCGTTTAATCGAAAAACTGCACCGTTTCTTTTTGATTATTATTTGGGACCCAGTGTTCTTGTTAGAAAGAATGTTATTAAAGATCTTGGAGTTTTGTTTTCTGAAAACTGTTCATTTGTTAAACATTTCCAGGATCTTAACTTAGACATTTCCCGCCGGCTTGGTCTTTTAAAACGGTTAACGTATTATTTTGCTGATGGTAACACTTTTATTCTCTTGTACAATGCACTTGTTGTCCCCAAATTGCTGTATTGTGCTTGGATTTGGTTCGGGGGCAATAAGCAGGCTCTTGCTTTTCTACAACGTAAGTTTTTTTTAATTTTTATCGTTTTTTATGTAAGCGTTTTAAGTGTCAAAATTGCTTTTTTCCTAATCAGGACATTTTTTATATTAACATTATTTTAACTAGATACTTTCTTAATCTTTTAAATAATATTTTTCATGAGAGGTTAAACATTCATTCTTTTTCATTTTTTTAATTTTCATAATTTAAAAAAGATTAGAAAGGGCTTTAGATTAAAAGCTGCGCTAAAATTTAGATCTTATCTTGTTCATATTAATCCAATTTGTAAACTTATCAATAATTATTTATCTTATTTTGATTACATTGATTTGACTATATCTAAGGATATACATTTTTCGATTTTTTCTTAACTTTGAGTTTTGGGTTTTTGCGGGGGTCTCCCTGTTTTTATTTTTCCTTTTTTGCTGCTTTACTTTTATTCTTGTTCGTCCTTGTCTTTTGGTAGTCTTTTTTTGTTTTTTCGTCCTTTGTCTCATATTCATGATTTCCTTTTTAATGCCTCTTTTTTATCTTTTTTATTTAGGAGTTAGAATTACAATGGCACCCATCCAAGACCTGTATGGTCTATGACCGACGAGTTGAGAGTTGGTGGGCAGTGGTGGCTCGTCCATAAGCACTGCGGTACTGCAGCACTGCAGCACCCCCAGTTTCACTTTCGATATCGATAAAATTCAATATAATGTGTCTTTTTTTCTTTAATACTATTCTTATACATGTATATTACATGATCCTTAAGCTTAATGTCACTAGTTATTCTCTAGTTCGTGAAAAAAAAAATTTTTTTAGCTAGAAATTTTAGCTACGAGCCGCCACTGTTGGTGGGTGTCATAAGTTCAAATATACAGAATGAATACAAGTAGTTCGGTTAGTAGATAATAAGTTAATTAAATAATGCAATAATTGAATAAGGAAATTCAAAAGGAAAAAAAAAAAGAAAAGTTCAAGGCATCGACTAAATAGGTAGATTATAGATAAGATGATAACTATTTGAATTGACAATCTATCATAAAAAAATTCTTAAAAAAGATTCACAAACAAATAACCAATTAAGAGTAATAATTATTATCTTGAACAATAAAAAAGGTAAGTGAAATTATAAACTAATAAGTGAAAAGAACAAACAAATTTCTCATAGTTAAGCTACACTATATATGGACATTGGTATGTATAAACCTTTTTAATAATTTTCGAAATAATTGATATGAAGCTGTAGATCTAATTTCAAGGGGCAAAGAAGACCATATTTTTAAACCAGTGTAGGATACGCAACGTTGAAGATATCCCCGTTTTGTTGTTCTTATTAATTTTTTCTTTTAGTAATCTTTTATTATTTCCTATTTTTTCTATAGTTTGTTCCTTTTATATGTTTTTTCATTAACCCCGTTTTGGGCATTTGGCCTGTTGGGGGGGCAACTAGGGGTTTTTCCCTCCGTTTATCTAGTGGGATATTCCCTGCTGTTGTCACATTATTATTATTAATTATTATTATTCACCAGGTGGCCGCAGGTGCAAGTCGATCTTTAAGTTGCTCTGTCTGCATGGGCAAGAAAGGTTTGCAGGGCATGATAGGTTTTTGCCCCTCCTGCCTTAAAGCGATCCACGGTCGTCAGCCTTATGTTTCCTGTAAGGGTAGTTGTAAATTAATATTCCATGCCAAATGTGCAAAAGAAAGACATCCAAGTCGTAAAAGCAACATGGCGCTGTTCGGAAAGTAACTGCGTAGATGCTTCCTCGCACGGGAATAATGTCGAATTTGATCCGAACCTCAGCTACAAGTCGACCGATTCCTCGCAAAATAAAGATAAGTCTAGCAATACCGATCAAGTTTTGACTGCGGTTACTGTTCTTATTGGCGTAGTTAAAGAATTTATTAGAACAGCCAATAAAATCCAAGAAGAGAATAGAGCTTTAAACAAAAAGATAGATCAAGTACTCACGCTGTTACAGTTAAGCGACAAACCTAGTCCTATAGACTGTTATGCTGAAATAACTAGAAAGGAGAAAGTTAACGGCGTCAAATTGTCCATGCCGGCTAACCTTGATAACGACTGCCCTAGCCAAGAGTTGCCCGGTAAGTCCATATTATTCTAATTCTCATAAGCCGAAAAAATATAACAGTAAACCGATACACATTGGTACGAACGAGAACTGTGCAGGCCTTATCAACTCTAATAGACGTAATTATATTGAGAAAAAAGTATTTGTGTCACGATCGCAACCAAACGTGACGAGTGTACAGATTAGGGACTTTATATCTTCTACTTTTCCATCAATAATCTTGAGGTGTGAAAAGCTAAAGGTCAAGCATTTAAGCTATTCCTCGTTCGTACTGTTTGGAAACAATCAAGATTATGATATTCTTTTCGACTCTGAGATTTGGCCCTCTGGCACTCTTTCATCTCCATTTTTCGGCAGATTATTTGAAAATCAAATTGATTCTTTGCTTCCGAAGGAGGGCGCCTCAGTTTGGAATGACTAACAAAATTTATTATCAAACCGTGCGTGGGCTGAGAAGTAAGTTAGCCTCATCACTTGATTTTGCTCTCGAGAACACGCAATACATCATTTGCTTGACCGAGACGTGGTTGAATGATACAATCACCGATTTTATGCTTTTCGGAGACAATTTAAAAGTATTCAGGAGCGATCGTCTAGATCGAAGACGGGGAGGGGACGCTCTTATTGCGGTCCCTAATCTCCTGACAACGTTTAATTGTTCTTTTGAATCTTCTATTAAAGATATAGATGTTGCCGGAGTAGTGATAGCAAAGACGGGCTTAGATAATAAAAGTTATAAAATGTATATTTTTAATATTTATATCCCGCCGCTACTTCCATCACCCAGCTACGAGATCTCTTTAGACGAATTAGCGCATTTTATCATTTTGCAAAACATCGAATGTAATGTTTTAGGATATTTTAACGACCCAGACTTTAACGATTATTCCGATAGCTGCTCTTACGCTAAACAGAGAAAAACAATGACTCAAAGCTGGCTCAGCGAGGTTAACTTCGTGAATTGTAATTTAATAAAAAATAGTTTTGGTGATATCCTCGATAAAGTGTTTGTAAGCATGAATTTTTCAGTCAATAGATCAGATACCGCCATGGTGCCGGCGGATGCCTATCACCCTCCACTCTTAATACACATCAAGACCTCTTTGACTGTTTTAAGTAAAGTTCGTGAATCCAAATTTTTATTCATCAGAGGTGATTATGTTTGCCTGTTTAATTTTTTGAATGATTACGATAGGTACGAGATTCTATCATGCGCCGACTTTAATGAGATATGGAATGGTATTGTAAAAGTTTTACAAATTTCTATCTCTACGTTCATTCCTACACCCTACTATAAGTTCTCTCATAAAGGCCGCAGCCATAAGCCTAGTTTTTCTATGCCCTTTCCCTGCTGGGTTTCGAACAAAACCAAAATAGAGTGGAGGTCAAAACAAGACCTGCACAAGAAATATAAACGTTCTAACGCTACGGAGGATTATCTCACATTTACGGAGGCAAGACGGAAATTTAAAGTTAGTTGGAGATTGGATCGAATTACATATTTTAATTCATTGGGCACTCAACTCAAATTCAACCAAACAGTTTTTGGGATATCAAAAAAAATTACTACACTCTAATTTTAAAAAGACTGATACATTAGAGCTGCATAAACAAGAAGAGTTGCTTGCTTCTTTCAGTCAACAATGAGTAACGATGTTTCTGTGAAGGCCGACATCTTATTGCTTAAAGAATGCTGGAAAAGTTCGGACGCCTCTTTTATAGTGTCGCCAGTTACTGTTCAGACGCTTTTTGATAAAGCTAGGAACTTGTCCGCGTCTGAAGCCTACATTATCCCAGACATACCTGATTATATTTTTAAAGGTTGTCTCCCTGCTTTGTCCTCCCCTCTGCTACATTTGTTGAACATCTCACTGGAAAGAGGTATTTACCCGGAGCCTTGGAAACAGGTATTGATTCATCCAATTTTGAAAAAGGGCGGAATTGGGGGCTCTAAGTCCTTTAGACCAATTACTTTAATCCCGTTTCCAGCAAAGCTGCTTGAGACACTCATTGCTTATATTGCACCCCTTTCTTTCACATGTGCAATATGGCTTTCGCCCAAAGCAGTCAACGCAAACGAATTTAGCTACTTTTTTTGCACTAAATCACCTGAAGCATGGATCGCAGGTTACAGGTCGACGCCCTCTTTCTCGATTTTTCAAAGGCGTTCGACAGTGTCAACCTTCAGTTGTTACTCGATAAAATGCGCTTCGTAGGGCGTCCTCCTCACTTAACTCAATGGTTTGCTTCGAAGCTTTGTGGCAGAAGTTTTAAACTTAGTTCGCAAGACCCCTCGCTCCCCGCTTATTCCATCAGAAGTGGTGTTCCGCAGGGGTCTCCGCTTGGCCCTCTTTTGTTTAATATTTTTATTGCGGACCTTCCTTTTGCTCTAAAAAACGTACCTACCAAAGTCCTGATCTACGCGGATGATATTAAAATCTTCTACTCGATAGATACTAATGCAAGAAATAAAACACTCTTTAACCACAACGAGTAAAAAGAAAAAAAACGGCCTGTAAGTACTTTTCGAGAACGAAGCTCTAATCTTCAGCAGGATTGACAGGGGGAACACACAAGATGCAACTGAGTGTGTAATCGACAATCGACAATCGAACAGCGAGTGTACATTTGTTAGGATGGGACGAAAGCAGAGCTTTCACAAGCTCATCTAACCAGAATAAACTCCAAATGAAATACACTGAGGTAGTCAAGAAGCCTAACCAACCCAAGCGGTCTTCCATATTATACAAAAAAGAAAATAAGAGTGTGTAAAGAAACAACTCCTATTTATAGTCAATTTTAGCCAATTACAGAAAAGGCCCACATATGGACAAATTATTGAAGGTTGAACCATGACCAATGACAGAAAAGGCCACACGAATGGGTAAATTCAGTGATTGGTCAAAGTTGAAAACCACTGAATCAGTTTGGAATCCCCTATAGGTCCCTTGTCAGAGTTAAGAAGGTAACTGCTGTTGGTAGAGTGAATTTCCATGCTCTCAAAAGCGTCCAGGAGTCGTTTGTTTTTTATTGA